>JACEGR010003572.1:0-102455 GCA_014170235.1 Listronotus bonariensis | reverse complement strand
GTCCCAAATCCATCTAGCAGAAGTAAAAATTGTATACACCACCGGCTAAATTACTGTTGGGTGATCTCCAAGGACAAAGCCTAGGGGGCGTCCATAAATTACATATAGGGGGAGAAGAAGGTTGACTTGAATCTCACCCAATCTCACCGTAGGGGGAGGGGGTCTGTGCAGATATCACGTAATTATTCTTCGGCTAAAAACAGGAAAAAATATCAGAAATTTGAGCAGGTCCTTCCAAGAAAAATGTATCCTGTGATGCAGTGTTACTTTTAGGGTCGTTTTTTTTTTGGTCTTTTTTAATGATGATATGTTCTTTTATGCGTTTGGCTAATGGTGAAATTTGTAGACCATTAGCCAAACGCTAATGAATCATACATTAAAAACACAGAATTTCATAAATCAAAAATCTGCCAACACGCATTTGATAACAATCATAGAATAAACTGGGATGCTTCAAACATTTTAGCAAAGGAAACTTGTTCTAAAAACGCAAAATTAAAGAAAGTGCGTATATATTATTGAATAAAGATAATTGTGTAGCATCAATTTCAGTTAATTTAAATAACACTTGGTTGCCTTTACTTGATACTGAAGTATCTTCAGGAAGACTAAAAATTAACTAACTATTTACCTTTTTTGTAATATAAACAGTAAATACACTAGCAACCAGTTATCTATGACACTATAACCAAACAAACATATTTGACATTTAATGTCAAAGATTTCAGAATATTCTAAAAAAAAGATATAAATTTTAAATTTTAAACCTTAATAATAGTTAATTTTTATTCTTATTATTTTTATTTAATTTATCTTGACAACGGTGGCAGATTTGCCACCGAAACGTCGATTTTTAATCATCTTTTTACTTGTTTTATTTCTTTTGGTTTTTAGTAATTTTAATTTAATTTTTGGCGTGTTCCCAAATAAATACCATCCATTAAAATCAATTTAAGTTTGAGAAATGGTGCCTTTTTAAATTCACATAAATCTCTTGTGGGATTGGGGGATAGGAAGGGGGTTAAAACAAATCCCACCAAATTTCACCAGGAGGAGAAAAAAATAAAAAAACGCCTCACGTAATTTATGGACGTCTCCAACTCCATTCTTGGATTTTTACTTGGTCCCTCTGGGCTTTGGATAATGTAAAAACAAATGGATGGGTCCCCAGATTTATAGCTATTTTAACAGGTCCAAAAAGAATAATATTGTGGTACATAATTTTCATAATCATCTTTTATTCCTGAGAAAATCGCTAAGAAAAAGCTTATGGAGTATGATTATAGTAAAAACGTATTATTAGATAAAAAGTTTGCAAGCTTAATTTGGCTCTCACTGTATATACTCCCCCGGAAAGACTGTCTGAACTTCACACTGCACTGGTAGCGTATACCATCTGATCCAAAAGGTTATTTTTAGTAATTAGACAAAAATTAACCTTTTTGGATAGCGAGATAAAGTCTGGAGGAAAAAAATACAGCCCTAAAAATTGAAAATGTTTGTCTAACAGTGAAGCACAGAGAAGGTAATGTCTTACTATGGGGGTGTATGATAGCCAATGGGATGGGCAATTTGGTCTTTATTGTTGGTATTATGGACCAACATGCCTACTTAAATATTATGGGAAGAATTTAAGCGTCGCGTGAGAAAACACCAAGTTAGAAATAAGGAAGATCTCAAAAACAAAATAAGACAAGAGTGGGGAAAATTCCGCCAGCAGTTACAAGAAAGCTTGTATTAAGACTTCCAAAAGGATTAATGCAATCATTAAAGTAAATGGTAGCTGTACAAAATATTAGACCTGAAGTATTAAACAGTTTTATAATAAAAAATACTACTGTATGGAGACTTTTTGACGGAATTTTTTGTTAATATCATTATTTAATTCTTCATTGTTCAAATAAAGTGTTATAAAACACTTCAGTTTTGTTTTTTATTATTATTTTTAATAATAAACACAAATTAAGAAGCACACATTAAAACATTTTTAAAAAGACTAGTGTATGGAGACTTTTTTGACTGACTGTACGTTTGGAACAGTACCACAATAACATTGATGATAATGAATCCCCAGGAAATGAGTGACTAGAAAAAATGGAGGAAACTGTACCTCGAAAGTAAACTTTTTAAACTAAATGGAATAATAATTATTTAATAAAACCTCATGGAAAATAGGTTTAAATTGCTTTTTAAACTCTCTATAATACATCAATAAATTTAAATTTTACAGTAAAGGTCAACCCAGGTACCAAGTTTAACGCGTGGAACGGTAGAGATTTTATTTTTATTTTTCTACTCTAGTCATGCAATATTATGCATTTTCTTTTTAATTTGAACCTGGAAGCTCTATCAACTATACACGTGTCGCTTTAGAAAGTCGCGTTAAATTTTAATAAAAAACAGGAGCGCTGTAATATAATATTTTTCTCTTGCTTTTCTGTTATCTGTTGAAAATAAGATTTATTTGGAATTATTTTAATTTTTAAAATGAATTTGATTTTTTACTTACTATGTATTAATATTTAATCTTATTTTGATACACCAAACATTTTTGAACTTTTTTTTGTTTAATAGAATTTAAAATAAAACCATATTTTTTAACGTCTGTCTAACTGTGGAAGACAATACCCTAGTTTACACCGCGAGGACCAATTAGATCCGTGGACCAAACCCAGGACTTATTTTTGTTAGTTCACTAGCGTTTATACCTACTTAGTTTATGGATCAATTTAATTCACGTTTAATCCTAGTACCACAATGATAGCTGAGCATATGACCAGAACCTAACCTCGTTTTTTATCTTTTAAAACTGTATCGCTTTTAAATTGCATTTGAAAAAAATTAGAAAAACAGTTTTGGTTAAATATCAACAAAATTTTAAAAAATATAAACAAACAACAAAATTATTAGGGAAGACCGAAATTTAACGTCTTTTTCGTCGAAATGCGCACTGTCAAAGATCAAGGCTGTCATTTTGGTCCACTAAAAAAGTCCGACGTGTTTACACCAAAGAAAATCATATTTGCTCACCCCTATTTGAGACGGACTGAATTGGAGTAGCAAATTTTAATACTCAAGTGTTTACACCGTGAATAAAGTACGCGTGACGTCACTTAGACCTCGAACTAAAAATTTGGTCCTCCCGGTGTAAACTAGGCTAATTATTCAGTAGTAAAAGAAGAATTTCTGACTTCCGTTGTCTTTATTAATTTATTCACACAACGTTTCGGGCAGTACTATCTCTGTCCGTTCTCAAGTGTAAACTGTTTATGCGAATGAGGTATTATTTTAAAATAGATCGTTAATAAAACCTTTTTAAAATTTATAGCACTAAATCTTTAAAATATTAAATTTAATTCTACATATGAATATAATGTTAAAATTCAAAAAAAAAGGTTTCTAATACTATTGCCATAATAAGGAAAAAAACGAGGAATTTGATATTTTTTTGTGATAGTATCTACAGTAACATAATCAGTATCACCTTTAGTTCCATATCGAAGTACCTTTGATTCTGCTCTATATCTTGAAAACTTCGGACTTCTATTGTCATTATTAAGCTGCGTCCAGACTTGCAACAATTCACCAAACATCCGTCCAAACGAATCAACCTATTTGCGCGATCCCTTTAATGCAAGAAGCCGACAAGCTCTGAATTACCGCGGAATCATTCTCCAAGCCCTTGGAACGAAGTGAATTCCGTTCACGTCCAAGGATTTTTTTAAAATGTTTAAATAAAAATGTTTATAGGCATAGTTAAGTGAAGGCATGGACTTTTACATTACGGGGTAGCGCCTTTTCGTTGACCTTGAAGGGTACAGCAAAAACTGCAGCAAAACAGCAAAAGAGATAGAATAAATCTGATTTCGCAATCCCGATTTAAATTTTTCAATGGTAAAAATAATTAATGGCTAACTTGATTCGTTTTGAAGATACAGAGTGTTTTTCAAATTTTGTCAGTTTGGCCAGTCACTTGTAAATCGCTGAATATTAGAAATTAAAAAAAGTTATAGGGATTTTTACGTCGAATTTAGTGGCGTATCTAACTTTTTTCATCTACTTTTATTTTAAAGTTAACACAAAGTTGTTTTTCATGTAAATGAAACTCCCTGTATATTTTATTACCAATAAAAAGGTCTTCTTAAAAACCATGAAAAATACCACATTTGACACATTTAATCTGTCACAGTTTCGGAAATATGGCGTCGTCGGGAATTCGATAATAAAACGACATATTATAAAAAGACATTTTTAAAGACCTTTGGGAATTTACCAGATTAAAAACGATTTTCTTAAACAGTTTCATATCAGCTTCCAAATCTTAGTGCATATATCTACTATCTTTTGGATTTATACATATGGCCATGTTTTCAAAACTATAAGAGATATATTGTGTTAAACCTCTTTAAAATATCTATGCAACGGTAATATCATGTACGAGGGCGGTCCGATAAGTACCTAGCCTACAAAAGAAAAACGAAAATTTTGGAAAAGTGGCGATTTATTTCTCAACATAGTCTCCTTTTATGTCGATACACTTGACCCAGCGGTGCTCCAACTTTTTTAATCGGTCTGCAAAATAAGTTTTCTCAAGGTCTGCAAAGTAGGCTTCCGAGGCAGCGATGACCTCCTCATTCGACTCAAATTTCTGCCCAGCGAGTGACTTTTTCAAGTTATAAGGAAATAAAAAGCAGTCGCACGGGGCCAAATCGGAAGAATATGGTGGATGAGGCAGGAGTTCGTAGCCCAATTCGACCAATTTGGCCGTGGCGATGGCGCGGAGGTGTGAACCGGTGCGTTATCATGGTGGAAAAGCACTTTTTTCTTTGCCAAATGGGGCCGTTTTTTTCAATTCGGTGTCGAATCGGCCCAATAATTCGGCATAGTAGAGGCCTGTGACCGTTTTGCCCTTCTCCAGGTAGTCGATGTAGATCACACTTTGTGAATCCTAGAAAACCGTGGCCATCACCTTTCCGGCCGATGGGACAGTCTTCGCCTTTTTCGGAGCACGTTCGCTGGGTGAAGTCCACTGTTTCAACTGTTTCTTGGTCTCTGGTGTGTACCAGTAAATCTACGTTTCGTCGACGGTCACAAAACGACGCAGAAAATCCTTCGGATTGCGCTTAAAAAGCGTCAAACACTGCTCTGAAATGGTCTCACGGTTGCGCTTGTTATCCGGAGTGAGCAAACGCGGCACCCGGCGCGCCGACAGCTTTTTCATGTCCAACCATGCGGTCTTTTGAGATGCCTACTGTCTCAGCAATCTCGCGCACCTTCAATCGACGGTCTGTGGTCGTGAATTTTTGCCACATTATCCTTCGTGGTAGCCGTTTTCGGAGCACCTGGGCGTGGCTCATCAAAACCGACGTGCGGCCACGTGAAACTCGTTAAACCAATTTTTGACGGTCGCCATCGAAAGAGAAAAGTCACCGTATACAGCATCTAAGCGTTATTTGATTTCACTGCGCGATTTCCCTTCGAAAAACAAGAATCGACCGATATTGTTCTTTTTCCATTTTTCTAAAATCCGCGCAGACGTCTGCTTCCACACGCTGTCAAAAACAAACAACAAGTCCGATTCGACTAAAATTTTGATAATACCCGTCTACGAAAATGTTCTATACGATAGTAAATTTCTCTTGCGATAGTAGCGCCATCCGGTCAGGCTAAGGACTTATCGGACCGCCCTCGTACATTCATATCCCTGAAACTACTAAAAATATAGATATATCAAGTGTAGTATATTTTAAAGCATTAAAAAAGATGTTTCCACTGATGATAAAGTATACACGGTGTTTAAAAAACCCAACTTTGTGTTATAACTTTAAAATAAAAGTCAATGAAAAAAATATGGGTATACACTGAATTTTACGTAAAAATCCCTAAAACTTTTCTATTTACATATTTTTTCTATTTCTAATATTAAGCGGGTTACAAGTGTCTGGCCAAATTGAGAAAAATTTGAAAAACACTCTATATCTCCAAAACGAATCAAGTTAGCCATAATTTATTTTCATCATTGAATTTCTTTTAAAAATCAAAATCGAGATTGCGCATTCAGAAATGTTTTTGTCTCTTTTAGTTATACCCTGCAAGGTCAATAAAAAGGTCCAACTCTGTACCTCGTTACACGCTAACATAATAGTTGAATATCAAAAATCTTAAATTCATCACAAACTTAAATTTACGACAGTTCTTTTAGTGAAACAATTTCTGAAGTTTGCGTCGTCAAGTCAAGTCAAGTGCTTGGTTCATCGATGGTTCAACGGCCCTGAAGACATTGACATTGAAAACACAGATAACGTGGTTATCGGCTGTGACCGCGTAAAAATACAATAATAGTCTTATTTATTTGTTTTTATAATGTTAATGATAAATGCGTATAAATGTAGGAAATTTTCTTTTGCTATTTTAGTATTACAGAAACCAATTCTTGTTATTGATTTAGAGAATAATATTTTTGATTTGGTTTATTTCGGTAAGACGTAAATAAATAATAAAATAAAGAAAATAATTAAATAATTTAACCAGGGCTAAAGATATCAAGAGTTATTATATTTTAGACAAAAAAGATGCCTCTATTACGAAACTAATCAGGTGTAATATCTTTAGTGGAAAAATATCATAATAAATCCTTACTTAGGCATTAAAACAAAACACTAATTAAAAAAATACGTCGAAGTGGTAAAAAAGTTACTTTTTTAACACTTTAAATGGTGTACTAAAATCGAAAACTTTATCTTTAAAATAAATATCAAAAAACATAGTTTTTTTAACAGTAGTAAAGAAAATATTTTTAAAAAAGTACAGATATAATATTTTTGTTTTTATGTTTTTCTATTTTTCTATGTTTTAGTAGAGCACAAATATGTATTTGTTATAATGGGTTAATGTATGACACACGTTTACTTTTATTCTTGTTCGGTATTTTATATCCTGTCGCTATTTTTTAAATTACCGTGGCCAAATTGTAGAGGACGCGTAAATAGTATATTTCCTAAGTAGTGCTAAAATTGCTACAACACCATATCAGATTTTAGCGATTTTGCCATCAGGGGCGGTCATATCGACTTTCTGAGGGGGTATGGGCCGAGGGGAAGTGTGTGAGGTGGCAAAAAACAAAAATTTTTAAAGGAGGTTCAAATTCTTTTTATAAAATTACACAAATGGGGGGACCCTCAATAAATGCCCATATTTGCCATTAGACATGTATGAAACACAATAAAATAGAAATTATGTTGCATCCAGGGGGAGGC
The DNA here is from genome assembly GCA_014170235.1 of Listronotus bonariensis. Taxonomy (NCBI): domain Eukaryota; kingdom Metazoa; phylum Arthropoda; class Insecta; order Coleoptera; family Curculionidae; genus Listronotus; species Listronotus bonariensis. The sequence continues at coordinate 95,199 of JACEGR010003572.1, read as the reverse complement.
ATGGCCCCCATGGGCCCCCTATGACCGCCCCTGTTTGCCATGCATTAAAATGGTTTTAATTTTTTTAAACGAAAACCGTTCGTCGTACGAAAAACTAAAAAGAGACCAAATTAACTCCAAAGTAAATAATTATTTTAAAAACATTATTGATTTGAGGAAAAAGCAGTGATAAATTAAAAATAAAAAAAAACTTTTACAGCAAAAAGTGTAATGTAATGGTTAAAACAAGTGTACCAAATTTTGTGAACATATCTGGAGTGGTAGGAAAGTTATGATAAAAAATATGCACTTTTTCCTTAAAATTTTAACACCCTATATTTCGGAACGAAGCATTTTTAAACATAATTTTATTTGAAATAATAATATGTTCTTATTTCTTGCATTTTATACTGTGTTAAGAATAATCTATTAACGTAAAAATAACCCTGTAAGGTATGGACCTTAATGTCTCTAAATTTTTTTGTTTTGTTAAAAGAAGGAAAAAAAGAAAATGCATTTAATTGCATATTTCTATACCATAAAAAAAACATTGGAGGATTTTTTAAAAATATGTTTTATTATTTTATATTAGCAATATTAATTAACAACATTTAATAGTACCTTTATTTTGTAGTGAGTAAAGGTATTCACTTTATAATTTGGGGCTATAAAGTACTCATTAGGAGATTTAAAATAATGTTTCACAAGACCCCCTTTGTATATAATTTTTTTATAAGATGGCGCCCATTTAGTTATCTTTCAGCTGTAAATTTTACTCATAAATCTAGCATTTTCCTATCCAGTTTATTTCCTTAGGATTTAATTTTCCTAATTGATCCTTTTAAAACCTACAGGGGTTTATCAGAAAAGATAGTCTAGGGGTATGAAATTAAGTGCCTTTTATATTATTATTTGTTTCGAAAACTAAAAAAATATTTTTAAAAATAAAAACTAAAAATGCTGTATTTTTACTTACCATTAATAAAATATTACATTTTTATAAAAGTCAGTGACGCCACTGAACTAAAGAAACTTAACTCTCAACTGGCGTCGTGAAATATTCTACCGTTAGTTGCGTCCTGGGTCCACCGGACCCCATTGTTTATGGAGTTTTTTTATTATAAGAGACGTATTACATTATTTCCTAATAGTTTGTAGTCATTTGAGCTAGAATAAAACTACAAGAGTATTTTTTTATTTTTTATTTTACTGCAGCGTAATACAAGATAGCAAGAAACCCTCTACGTTCTTCCTTTGTTAGTTCTCTCAGTTCCGTTCTATCAGGGTTGTTGAATTTATCCTGATATGACAATATTTTTCATTTGTCCAAAAAATTATTTCATTATCCAGGTCTTCTGTAAAAAAAAGCTCCATATTTTTAATGGATCGGCGACATCACCACAACTTGCAGGTACTTTCAGCCCCAAAAGAACCTTGATCAGATTGTGTTTCTTTGTTCTTATATTTAAATTTGGGTTGGCCGGAACAGCAGACCATTTGTATCGTTTTTTTGCCAAAATTAAACTTTTTATTCGTTATTTCTGTCCGCTTGTCTTTTTGTGATTAGCATAAATTTCTTGTGTTTCAGTATTATCCTCCTCACATTCTATTTCAGAATCAGAGTTATGGTCACTTTGTGGGGAAAATCCTTGTTCTTGTAGTCATCATAGTCACTACACTCACTTTCAATTTCATCATACCACTAGCTTAATGTTTCTGCATAATTAGAGTCCCCGAAATGCACACTTTTAAAAGAACCCGCCATTTCAAAAATAACACACTATTAGCGTCCTGGGTAGCTTTCTAGTGACGAAAATGTTTGTGCGTCACGCTCCAGGGCTTGAAGCTCTTGAACTGCTCTAAAAAGTTAGTCACTGGAACGCATCCTTAGACAAGGAAAGAGAGATACTTTAGGAAATTTTAAAATTTCGTTGTTTTTAACCTTTCTTGGCTTTATAATAATAATCTCTTTTAAATATCTAATTCCATTTTAAATAAATAATTTTAAAAATCCATCCTTAACCATAAAAAACATGTGTGAAGCACAAAAACCAAAAGAGGGGTTGGTGCATGAGGGGCAAGGGGAAAGAAAAACGGAGTAGCTCAGGTGCATAACACTTTTCGTCACCGGAACGCCATAAAGTAGAACGAAATGCTCCTGAGCTACTCGGGAGCGCTCTATTTGCGTCACTGGAAAGCCACTCTGGTACCACACAGACCCCAAATGAACTTTACCACTCGCTGTTTGGAACAATACTAAATCAAAGTTAACGCGCTTGTCATCATAGCTTATGAATACGGTAACTTAAAGGTAGATGGTGCGGTTAAGCTTAAATTCTAAATTTGCACGTTTTACATAGATTTTAAAAGTACGGGGGTCCGCCAGACCCCACAACGCCAGTTGAGGGTTAATCAAGTTAGACTTTAATACCCTGCATCTAAAAAACATTGCATTGTCGGTACCTTTCTTTATATTTTTAGTAAAATCTGCCCCTATTTTTTTACCAACATTTTGTAACACCTTGTATAATGTGTCCCGTTAGAAGAATAATAATTTATTAAAATATTTTATAGACCTATTAGAATTCACTTTTTAAAGTACAATACTCCTACTACAACGCTATCAAATTGTCAATGGCGCATACATAATTTTATAATTAAATAACAAAACAAACCCCGAAACTGACCTTTCTCAAAAGGTTTTCTTTATTAAAAACAATGAAATCCATAATGGAAACGCATCAATGGCCGTACAAAAACTACTTTGTGGGTTGTAAATCACATCTTACCGTATAATTAGTGAGAGAAATAAATCAAATTGAAGATTAGCACACGGAGGCTGCGAAGGTCGCTTTTATGCATAAATAACAAAGTGAGAGCAATATAAGTGACTAACCAGGGTCAAAAATTTAAATGCATTTTTTGACACGCTCTAAAGAGCAGTTTTGTAATGACGTTCACGAACCAGATAAACCAAGGAAGTTGGTTGATAATAGTATATTACTTTACAAGTGTGGAAACTGACTAATTTCACACGAGTGGGAATATTGTTGCACGAGGCGTCAGCCGAGTGCAAACCCACAGTGTAAGAAAGTCATTTTCACACGAGTACTGTACACTATTTTTCCTACGACCACAAATTATTCACCAAAAAAAATTGTCTTTACAGAAAAAATAAAAAACAATTGAGAACTTTACAACACTAGGGTGATATTTACTTTGCAACACTAGTGTGTTATGTACTTTCCTCACTGCTATATTATACTGTTTTGACAATATTTTTACATCGAAAATCACCTACCTAGAAGCATTATATAACTTTTATCATTTTGGAATTTAAAGAGTCCCTCGCTTAATAAAAATTGTATGGTTTGGTTAGGTAATAACGGTAATAGTTTAATACGGTTTTCTGCTATTTTAAGGGTTTTTTTTTAATTATTGATACTTACATATTTTAGATTCTAAATAAAACGTAAGTGGCGCATATCCAAAATATTCCGTTTTTTAAAAATATCAGTAAACAAACTTACGGGACCGGAGAGTGAAATGGGGTGCTGGGTGGGGGTTAAAATTGGTAAAACGAGTTAATGAGACTGAACATCACATGTAAAATTAAGTAAAAATTACATTTTTTCCTCATATTTTTGAGAAAAATATAAAATATATGAAAATTGTAAATGCATAACCTAAAGTCCTAAAAGTAAGAAAAAACGACTACTAAACGTCAGTTATACCATGCAAAATATGGAAAGCATTTGGCAACGTCGGAAGGGTCTGATTCTATTTATGAATGGATAAAAGAAAGTGGATTCATAAAGTGTGTACTAGCCTCAGGTTTAATTAAGGGATTAAAAAAGATTTAACTAGTTGTTTGAGTACACGAAGACAGAGATTGATCTATAGGAGTTTTTCTCTGGCGCTTTAGGTCGAACGGTCAAGCAGCAAGGCTGCCTCCCTAAAGTGCGTGCTCAAAGGTAGGAGGAAGATTTTTAATTTGATCTACTTACCTGACAACACTGTGCCACTGAGCGAGCAGTCAGTGAAAGTTGTTTTTTGTGGTTATATCTATTTTTGTTTATGTTTTTAATTTTTTCGGAAATTTTATTATTACTCTTTTAAATATTGAAGAAAGCTTATACTGTGTAGTAACTTAACGTTAATAAGATGATTTTCGCTAATTTGGGTTCTACTGTTTAAGGTACGTAAAGTTTTTTACTGTCACTAACAATAATATGTCACTTGCAAAACCAATAGCACTTTTTAGAATGACATCATAATTTGCAACACTAGTGCTGTAAAGTACTTTGCAACACTAGTGTGATATAATGCATTTTCCATGCATGAAACCAGTGTGCTATTTGCTTTTTTCTACAAGTGGTCGTAGGAAAAAATAGTTGAGTTGTTGGTTGACTATTTTTAAAAGATTGTTTTGCCAGACTTTCTTTTAAACTAATATAAAAACTAGAACAAATGAAATAGATCGTCTTAAGAGGATACGAAATTTTACTTTTATTAAATGGTTTTTTATGAAAATAAATCCAAAATTTAAAATTCATTATGTTGTCATTCATTTTCAAAAATATCTTTATTAATTTAAATTATATAATACATTTCACATTACAAATTTTTGGTTTCATTGCTTCAGATAGGGTGGACCGTCATCTACGCAATGTGTCCTGGGTAGAATCTTCCATCCAGGGGGCTGACGTTAGCCCTTGGGAGTTGTTTAGCGACCGCGTCAGTGGTTAGAGGGCCTTTTCGATTACCTTTAAAAGCCATTAAAGATTTCAAGCGTGGTGTTACCGACTGATTTTATTACATGTATTTTTGTTCGTGTATTGGTAGATTGATACCACAGGAGAAATTGGCTCAAAAATCCTGTTTAGGATTTACATGATCTTAATGGATTTCCCAGTTCATGGAATGCCAAGGCATTTAGTGTAAAAATATAATTTGGTCCTGCAAAAGTTGTTTGGTTAGGGAAGTCTTTGTTCATGATATAGAGGGGCTCTGTAAAACAAAGGTTTATGTGTCGGGTTGTCAAAAATTCGTGTGTTTGTTAGATTTCTTGTAAGTTGTGAGGTATGTATCTTAGTTCTAAAGAACTTGTCTGTCATGTCTGTGATGTACTCTTTATAGTTGGGGTGCTTGTGATTTCGTGAAGTCTGTCAATTCTTGTATATCTGTTGGATCGGGATGCAGAACGAAGCACTTTGTTTTGCACACGTTGCAATCTGCAGAGTTGAAGATTAGCACACGGAGGCTGGAAGGTCGGTTTTATGCATAAATAACAAAGTGAGAGCAATATAAGTGACTAACCAGGGTCAAAAATTAAATGCATTTTTTTGACAAGCTCTAAAGGCGGTTTTGTAATAACATTCACGAACGCGATTAACAATGGAAGTTGGTTGATAAAAATAGTTGAGGTGCTGGTTGACTATTTTTAAAAGATTGTTTTGCCAGATCTTCTTTTAAACTAATATAAAAACTAGAACAAATGAAACAGACGGTCGTCTTAAGAGGATACGAAATTTTAGTTTGAATAGATGGTTTTTTTATGAAAACAAATCCAAAATTTGAAACTCATTACTGTTGTCACTTTTATGAAACATGACTGACTGACTCCCTATGACTTAATGCAATGATGAATTATTTAATTTCGTAAACTTTTGTAAATAGGGAATAAAAAAAATATAATGAAAAAAAAGTTATTCCGATACCGGGAATCGAACCCGAGCCTCCTGGGTGAAAGCCAGGTATCCTAGCCACTAGACCATATCGGATTATAAAATATAAATGACTTTATTGCTTTAACTCTATTACCAACCAAATAATTCTTTGAAAAATGTAATTTTTAATAATTATTTCTCCCACGCCCGAAAATATTCTTTGTGGGATTCTTATTTATTTACCTTTGTTACTCATTATTTAGATCATGTAATTATTGTTTAAACTGGTAAACAAATATTTATAATATAATGGGTTTAAAATTTAATAATTTAACTAGGTATTTGAAAAAAATGTATTGAGTTGGCCATAATATCTGCCTTTTCGCGCCTATTGCAAAAATAATTATTTAAAAATAAAATTATATACCTAAAATTAAAAGATAACAACAACATTTTCAGAAAAAACTTTTTATGACTTTACTGTTGGAAATACTGAAAAATTACAATATTTTTTTTAAAATATCAATTTTTTCCAGTAAAATATTGTTTTGCAGTTTAGTAACCCTATATTATATAAAAATAAATAATAACAAAAAAAAAAAAAATTATTCCGGTACCGGGAATCGAACCCGAGCCTCCTGGGTGAGAGCCAGGTATCCTAGCCACTAGACCATACCGGATTATAAAAGGTGTGAGGCACAGTAGGTCCATAAAAAAATGTAAGTGACCTCACCAAATAAAGAATATTAATTTAGAGTTTAATGCAAATTTTAAGACAATTGCTTTTTATTTCTTAACAACATAAAAAAAAATCTTTAAAACAAAAATGATTTTATTCAACGTATAACCAGAAAAACTGTTTGTCCAAAAATAAAGATAAAAAGTATTTTTTCCCAGTAAAATTCCCAATTTAAAATTTAAAGCTCAACAAACCCATTATCCCGTCTAAGCTGCATGATACTTCAGCCTGTAACGCTATATCCAGGCTTAATCTTAATTTATCCCGATTTAGACAAATTAATCCCATTTTTCACCCTGAGGATTAAAGTTTTAAAATGAACACGTGCAGCTACGCGAATTAATTTTCGGACAACGTTTAAAATGCTGCAATTAATGCTTTTTTACATTTTAATTGGTGCTAAAATAAATTAATTAGGACACTAGCACTAGCACAATTATTATCAGTTACAGTACTGAAGCAAGAGAAAAAACAGCACATGACAAAATACTGAAGGAAAGCTGCACATCAAGGAATACTAATCGTATAAAATTCCACAATAAAATGCATTTTTGCAAGTTGTAAAATTGCCACACCAACTAACACCAAAAATGATGAAATGTCATTTGTCATTTACTCATCACAGAAGATTTGAGGGTGTGTTCCTAGCCAAAAGAATTCCCTGAGTACGTTCCTAACTAAAGCCATTTTTGTTGTTAATACGGTTCAAGACATTTTAAAAACATTACATTTTCTTGCTAAACTGTGACGTCGTATAGGTCACGTATTTAACCGTGTTTGAATACATCCCGCACAATGGTTTGAAAACAATATAGCTCTTTGTCGGGCGGGCGTATGCATTGAACTCATTAAAAACTTTGTTGTGGTCATTTTTGGAAACTTTTAACATGGATGTAAATGGAAAGTAAAAACAAAATATTCGTCGTAAAAAAATCATAATCATAACCTAACAACTTATTGGGCTATGACGCAACGGTTTGAAAACCTACATTTTCTTGATTCTCATATTTTTAGTCATTTTCGGATACGGTTTGAATCACTCCGACGAATACGGTTAGCAAGAAAATTTGATTTAATGATGCTCCTCGATTTTTTTCCAAAGAAAGAAACTTAGAGTTATGCGATAAAAAGGTTATACTTATCCTTAAAAGTACAATCAAAGAATTTTTAATGAGTAAAAATAATTATTTGAGACTTTTTTTATTCATTTCATTTCATCATTAATTTAAGTTCAGAATACGATTAATATATACGTTTCAACAGAGGCGGATTAAGAGTTTCCGAGGCCTAAGCACAGAGGCTGTGTAGGCCTTTCATTGCTGGAAGGTGGAAGGAAGTATAAATGGAAAGTTCATCAAAATAGAAAATTTAGTAGGTATAATTTAAAACTTAAAACATTGTTTTCCTTCCCTTATTCAGAGCAAACTCCGAGATTACATCGTCAAAATTTATCTGACGGAGTATGTCTGCCTTAATACACATTAAAGAATTAAGCTTGTCTTGACAGATTTGATGAGATGAGATGACAGAAGCATCGCATCGATTCTAAATGCCACTTCTGTTTGGGAAAACGCACTTTACTTTATTCTTAATAATCATTTCATATAGATTGGAATGGGTAACCTTTGCTTCTGAAGCTTTGTATTTTATTCGAACATATTTAAGAAGATGATTAAATTCGCCGAGGAAGTTTTCATTGAAGTCTTCTCGGTAAGCTTTTATCAGTTATTGGATATCGTTTTCATATTCTGAAAATGATTTATTTCGAACCGCAAGAAATTAAAACTTTTGTGAAACTTCATGGTATACCTCATCTCTTCTTTGCATTTAAGCATTAGATGTGTCAATTATTACATTGAAAGTCTCAATGCGGAATTTGTCTCTAGAATTCAAATCAACTTCTTCTGCACTTTCATCATTTACTTGTTTTTTCCTAGTTCGTCTTCGAGTTTCCTTATATTCCCCATTAGGACAAATTTTTCTTGCCGCGCCTTCAAATTTTTCAAAATGATTCCTCATTTCAACGAGATGATCTGATAAGGAATGGAATGATACCAATTGGCACACGTTTCAAGATCTAATCCTTCTTCTTGGAGCCCTTTACTGGTGCGACGAAAAACATTTAGAATATCATTCCACAAAGTAAGCATAAATATAAACTCACCTTTTGGTTTATGTCCTTAGCAATTTCATCTAAAGCATCGAAAATTTTCGGAATAGGCCTGTACCCCGGGCGGGTTGCGCACTCGGTCGGTCGCAGCGTGACCACACGTGCGGGCGGGGCCCTGCGTGGGTGTATGCGAAGGGGAGTATCGCTATATTGGAAGCTAAATAAAAATACTAAAGTGGTGTTTACGTGGAAATTTTTATAATGAAGTAAACAACTTAGGCAAACCAAAAACAGGTAATATCAAAACGTAATTATCATATAAAATGTAGGTATAAAATGAAACGCCAGCAGAGAATGGAGGCCCCTGGAGAACAGGGGCCCCAAGCACGTGCTTGTAGTGCTTATACCTTAATCTGCTACTGCGTTTCATGTAGGTTATAAAGAAACGTTTTTAATACGTTTATATAAAATGTTTTGTAAACGTTTTGTTTTGGTCTTGAACGTTTGGACCTAAAGTACCTAAACGTACGTTTTCTAAATAATGTGTTATTAGGGAAACTTATCCAACAAAAAAAAAAGGACGCGTTTGCTCGGTCCGACACTCGAAAACATTTGACATTGACAGGCTGAATTAACGCGCCGGTTCCATATAGGCCAGTATAAATATCCGTGGTAGACTCGTCAAAAGTAACCCCCTAAAAATGTTTTAAAAGTGTTATTATCATAAAGTGAATTTCATTACTGGCCCAGGGACTATTCAACACATTTTACAATTACCATTCACCAATCATTTAATGTGCATCGTGCTAATTTACAACTATAAATAATCAAAATCGATAAAACCGTGAATGTTACAAAAGACAACGTTCCATATAATCGAAAGTATGCAATTTTATAAAACTTTCATGGTAGTAAAAGTCAGTCAAGGAAAATAAACGCGAACGTAAAGCTTAATGCATGTACCACACTTTAAGGAAAATGATTAAGTAACAATTAGGTAACGTGACAGAACTACACGATCGTTAGATACTAACAAATCGACTTTTAATAACAAAAGGTTAAAATCTCTTAATTGGGTTAGGTTATTGTACTGTGTCACGGTCCTTTTGCTAACGATTTTTACAACGAATCATTTATTTAAAAAGGTAATTTGAGTAATTGCTTTTATATTTTCAACAATAATAAGAACATTTTTTTATGGTTTGTAACTTGCTGATAAATTATAAATATGTTAAATTATTTTATTGTACTAAAAGCTTAGAAATAATTCGGTAAGTCCCTTGCTACCAAATCGCACCAATCTTCTCATCTATGCAGTATTGACTAGACAAATAATAGAAACCGTTGGGCGTAGCGTAGGTATCCAGGGTAAATTGGGAGCTCCAAATCAAAACGCGGTTTTTGATAAAACCCAGTGTTTAAAATACCTCACAATTTTTCCTGTGCCATTCCTATTTATTGATTTTAAAAAGATTTTTATTCAAAATAATGTTATATTTCTTTTTTATAATATTTCAGTTAAATAACTTTTTAAACAAAAATTTAACGCGGAGTCAAAATTGTAAGCAGGGGCGGAAAAAGTGTGTGAGGTGCCAAACAAAAATCTTGGCGCCCCTAGAAAAACAGCAAAATTTTTCAAAACGTTTTGAAGAGCAAAAAACAAGGTCCCCTCACCTATTTTTATTGTTGTTCTTTTATTCTTTCATTTATAAAATTCTTCGTTTTTCAATTGCATGATCACCCTCACCCTCGAACCAGCCCTGAGGGGGGGCATATCATCATTAAATGCCCAAAATGCCCATATTTGTCATTAGCCGTTTTCGAGGAAAAAATTATTTGCAACCAACACTTGCAACAAATTCCTGACCTGCTACGAGGGACTTCCAATACTGAATCCCAAAATTGCAAATTACATCGAAAATAAAATATTGTGGCTATAATAAACAAAAATAAACTCGTTATTGTTAAAATAATTTTTTACTCGAAAACGGCTCATTTTATCGATGTCAAACAAGAGTACTCTTTTTTAGCAAAAGGTTTAAACTACCCAAAAACATATTTTTTGTGTCTGCACCATACAGGCGTAAAAATATTATCAATAATGTGCAAAAAACTAGTCCGTCCCTGGCAAACTAAGCGGAGCGACATAAGTTTCAAGGGCACTATTTTAAGAGGGTCTTTACTAGTATGCATCGTACTAAAATATTATCAAATTATACAGAGCGCTTTAAAGAGTTATTCACGAAAAATCGATTTCTAGCTGCCCCCTTTAGGGGATCATATCTCCGCGGGGGCTTAAACGGAAAAATTTTTAGGAACTGTCGTGTTATTTTCACAAAGGATGTGATGGCATTAAGGGCATGCCCCCCCTGTGACCGCCCCTGATTGTAAGATACTTTTTAAATTGTGTTTTACCAAAAACTGGGTTTCAAATTGATTGTGACATATTACGATAGAAATTTTAAAGTACCCAACGATTTTTATTATTTGTCTAATCAATACCCTAGATTGATGAGAAGATCGGTACGATCTGGTAGCTAGGACTTACCGCATTATTTTTTAGCTTTTAGTACAATAAAACCGTTTAACATATTTTTGGAAATATTATTTATTTTCAAGTTTTTAAAGTTGTTGTTAGTTAATACTTTTTTATTCTTAAGTTCATTTAATGCCTCACTATAACTAACCAGAACTAACCAAATTGAGGTAGTGGTGGAAAAATATGTAATCAGCCATTTTGTGACGGTGGCCATCTTGGATTTTAAGTTTTTCTTAGTGAAGCTCTATTCTACGAATTAAAACCTTTTATTTGATACCCTAATTGAGGTTGTTGTGAAGTAATATGTATTCCTCCATTTTGTATCGGCGGTCATCAGAAAAAATTTAAGATAACTTTTTAAAGCCAATCTAGCAAACTCTAGTGCCAAGTTTAAAAAATTTTAATTAACGAATCTTGAATTATTCAATTAAATGTAATTGAAAAATTACCAAATTTTGTGTCTTCCACTTTGAATGTAATGATTGTAAGATTGATAAAACGAAAAAAACATTCCTTGTATTCGGCTGTACGGCAGATTTGACAAAGCCTTATAACAAATTGTTTGCTGTTGGTTGCTGTCTGTTTGGTCTCACCTGACCCGAAAATTCACTTTTTTAACTTGGCACAAGGGTATTTCATATTGTTGAACAAAAATCAAGAATTTATATATTTGTACTTGGATCAATTAGCATTTGTTTCATGTGTTTCTCAACCGGCAACATTTCTTGAGATATTAAATATTAATTTGGATTGATGAACTGTTTGACAAGTATATTTTGTATGCATGTGCGTACAGGGTGGGCATTTGAAAACGAAATAGCTAATTTTGGGCACTCCATGTCATAGGGAAAAACGTTAGGGCACGTAAATTTGTTCCTTTTTTGTTAAAAGACCTGAAGCATAAGTAGCGCTTTTTCGTTTTCAAGCCACCCCACCCCGTATAATAAGTATATGTAGGGGTAACCGCAGTAGTAAGTTTAAAAATCGTATTGCAACCATAATTGTTTGTGATAATGCTGGAGTAAAATACAAAGTAATGTAATTTATTTAAAATCCAGAGTACATTAAGATTCTAGTTAAAATAGTCAGCAAACAGTTGAACTCATTTTTTCTCTCTTTAACCTCGTCTCGTCGCCTCGGTTTCGGATAACCAAACAAAGCCATTATTAAACATAATAAAAGAACGGTCTATTTGACCTATTCAGCAAATTATAAATACCGTCCCGGTCGGCCCAGCCAGACGCAGCCTGAGTGCATCAGCTCGGTTGTTAACCCTTCGTCTGCACTGTGCAGCTGAGGACGCTCATATCGGCCTTGGGGATAAGAGAGGCTCAAGGGCAGACCCTCGCGATTTCTTTTCTTTTGCTAATCGGGACGTTAGGGTCGAAGCCCAACGGCCTAAGTGAAATGGGGAGGCGGTTTTTAAATTCTTTCGATAAAATTGGCAATTCTGTTAAGATTGGTATTTTCTGTGTCAAAAAATATCTTGAAAACTAAGAGCCATTAAAATGTTTTAAATATTAAGTTGTCTAAAATCTCATATGGCCTTTGGCGATGTTCTTGGATTTTACCTTTAAAGTTGAATTTGTAGACATTTTAAGGCCACATTGGCTTTCCTCAATAGAAACCTCAACTATTTATTGAAGAAATGAAAGCTGCTTCACTACGTAATTATACACCGAATAAGTTTATCAAGGGTTATCAAGTTTAAATTTGGAGGTGAATTATATCTAGTAAAAACGCCTTTGCCACTGGGCAATAAGGAAAAATCTTTAAATTTAAAAATTGTAGAAAATTTAGGTAACTAAGTTTGATGTAAAAAGTGGCCTTATTTTAAAAACAAATTTTCTTTTTTGGAATATTTTTCTAACCCGAAAAATAGAACCCTCAGTTGTTGAGATATTTAGTTATTTACATACTTATGGGACATCCGTTATATTTAACTGATGGTGTGGAACTTGCATCTAAATTATTTAAAATTTAGTATATTTATAAAAGGTTTTCCAAAAAAAACAAATGTCATTTGCAGATAAAAGTTATGTGTAGAAAAATTCAGTACCATAAAATGTTGTTTAAAAATCAAAGGCGTTCCTAAAATAATTTTCTCTTTTAATCTAAAAAGTGAGACATGGGATCAAACCCACATCAAAAATAAACCTTAAGGTACGTATCCATCAAAAAAGCAACAATGAGGAACTTTTTTGTTAATAAATCTTGCCTTGTGTTTGTAAAATGTGAAACAAATGTCAACAAGTTTCAACTTTTTGTCTCCACTACAGCAACTGCAGTCAGGATCTTTAGTTTTGTTTATCATTACTTGTGTTTTACATTATCGCGGGAAAGAAACTGTTTCACCAAGCAACAAGCAAATGTTGTTTCAATATGTGGTTTGACGACGACGAAGAGGCTTTAGCTCTAGCTGCAGCTTCTTTTATTATTTGGAGCGCCAAGAAATACTAAGACAAGGAAACATAAATTTTGGTGCGACAATCTTTGCCGAGAAAGAAGTCAATGTGGAGAATTATAGCTGTTAAATGTCTTAAAGAAGGATGAGATCACATAATATCAGTGATGGACACGTTCAAATTTTTTTTCGGATATGTAGTACTGACTTTAAAATGGACGCTTGGTCGTAGTGAGCCAATGATTCAAAAAGCGGATACAATTATAGAGCAGCAATATTAACATTAAAGTACGTACCCACCAAAGCAACAATGAGGAACATTTTTATTATGTTGCAAGTTCTATAAAGTTCCAATAAGTTGGTCATTGTTGTAGGAACAAAATAAAATCTTTCTGTATGTTCGTATGTTCGTATTTTCATTTCAGGTCGGTAAGATCAAAAGAAAAGTCGAAACTAGGTTGGAACTAATTTAGTTGTTGCTGCGAGTGAAGACATTTTAATTCTCAAAGTTTCGCAAGGGAAGTGCAGACTTCCACGACAATGTGTAAGACGTAAACAACAACGTGATAAGCAAAACTTAAAACTGTTCCCTTGTTTCAGTTGCTTAAGTAGAGACATAAAGTTGAAACCTGTTGACATTTGTTTTGGCAATTTGAGAACACAAAGCAGCATATAGTATCACAAAAGTGTCATTTCTCGTTGTTGGTTTGGTGAATACGTACCTTTATGCTGTTAGCCCAAAAAATTGGTTATAAGACGCATTTGGCATGCTTGAATACATACATACCTTTCATCTTTATTTGAAAGGTTAAAATTTGTTTGATTAGACCAAAACCTATAAAATATCCTGTTCCTGTTGGATTAGGAATACGCTTTGTTTTACTTCTCGAACTAGTTACGCTTATTACGGTAAAAAGTATTAGATGTAAATATTCTATAAACATTATAATATTTAATATTATTGCAAACCTTTAAAGCAATAATAACTTTATCAGTTGACTTAATAAATCGGCCTCCAAGTTGTTGGCCTCCTTTGTTTCTAATAAGAAACGCCCTTGTGTGTCACACGCATCCAGCCAGACAGAGTAGGATGATTGGCATTGGTGGGTGGCCTTTTTAAATTAATTGTTTTTATTATTATCGACGTAACTCACAATTTAAATCGATTTTCTGCAAAAAATCTTACTGCAGCATAGAATTAAAACTCTTAAAGGGTGTAAGATTTTATTTTTTCTGAAATGATTATTTTATTGAAAGTTTGATTTTAACATTTATATATATATATATATATATATATATATATATATATATATATATATACAGGGTGGCCTAACATATTAGACACGGTCTGTAGCTGGATAACCATGGGGCTTTAAAAAAAAGTAAATACTGGAACATATACAGGTTTGACAAGACCACAGTAGAAAATTATCTAGTCTATACAGGGTGTCCTTCAAAAAAGTATAAGAGTCAGAGTTATAAGGCTTTTAAATGGAACACCCTATATTTTATGGACGGTTTTAGGATTCTACTTTTAAAAAATAACTCAAGTTTGTTTATAGTACTAAGTGTCTAATTTTATTCGTTTTTGTATTATTTGGATTTTTTGAAAAATGCAGAGGTTAAATTAAATTGATTTTACTTTAACACTTTTAACACTTTAAACCTCAAAATGTGTAACAAGATTTAGAAAAAGTCTGCCATATCATACGTAGGTTCAATCAAGATCAAATATTGTACAGGGTGATCAAAAAATAATTTCAATTTTTCAGAAAATCAAATAGCCATATCTCTTATTTTAAATGGAACACCCTGTATTATTTGACAAATAAAATATTCTTTCAAATGGTGTATAGGTTGCCTATACCTATTATTTGTGCTTTTTAGTAAATAAAATCTGTTTTTTACAAAAGTTTAGTCGAAATGTTTATTTAAATTAAAGTTGGCTGTGACATAGCAGCCATTAATATTTTTCTTAAGAAATAACAACGATCATTTATTGATTACTAGTGTTTTAGTCAGTTTAAAAGAAATTTCAATGATTTTAAATAAAAACCCTTCTTCTACAACAACAAGATGATATAATACCGGTAGGATGTGTAAAAATGGTTTACTTTAGTCTGAGAAGTTAATCCTAAAAAATATTCCAGGGAGAAACCATCTGATAATCCTCAATAGTTGCTTTCGATAAAAATTTGACACAGTGATTATGGATAATGGAAGAAACGAGCTATAGGTCACAGAATGTCGTCATAACTGACCAGAGGCTAGTTTAATAGGATTGTTTAAAAAACACAAGTTTTATCATTACCACATTCAGCTGAAATAAGTGTTATTGGAAGTAGCATTATAAGCAACTAATGATTTTTTTCTGTGAATTTTAAAGATAGTGGCAGATAATACAAAATCTTTAATTTTTATGCTTTTTCCAACAAATTTACATTTTGCAATAACGGCTTAGTAAATAGGCATAGTCTATATCCCAGCCTACTTACATTTAAATAGACATTTGGAATAAATATATAAAACGGAAATTACTTAAAAGTATAAAAGATAGGTATAGGCAACCTAAACACCATTTGAAAGAGCATTTGGTTTGTCATCATGTGGTGTAAAAAAATACAGGGTGTTCCATTTAAAATAAGAGAGATATTGCTATTTGACTTTCTAAAAATTTGAAATTATTTTTTTGATCACCCTGTATAATCTATGATCTCGATATGACCTACGTATGATAAGGCAGACTTTTCCTAATCTTGTAACAAATTTTAAAGTTTAAGGAGTTTATATTGTTAAAATAAAATTAATTTAATTGCACCTCGGCATTTTGAAAAAATCATCACAAAAACGAATAAAATTAGTCTCTTGGTACTATTAACAAACTCAAATTATTTTTTTATGTTGAATCTAAAACCGTCATAAAATATAGGTTGTTCCATTTAAAAATATAACTTTGATGCGTCACACTTTTTTGAGACATCCGTGTATAGAGTAAAATAATTTTATACTGTGGCCTTATCCGACCTGTATATGTTTCAGTATTTACTTTTTTAAAACCCCATGGTTATCCAGCTACAGACCGTGTCGAATATGCGTGGGCCACTCCTGTATATATATATATTTTAATGGTAATGTCCAATTACGACGTTTACAGGATTTTCCCTTGCCACGGTTAAAAATTGAGGGTGTATTCCTGAGCCAACCCTATAAAAAAGTATTGCAAACCATTGTTGCAGCAAGATAAGAAAAAAAATTTGTTTTGTCGTTTATTTGTTTTTGGAAATAAAAAATTTAAACAAAATAGTTCTTGTTTTCTGCTAGAATAAAGACATTCAATAAATATGTTAAGAATTAATTACTCATTGCTATGAATTAAAAAAAAAATAACAAGGTTATTTTTGTCCAATATTATAAAAATTAGTGCCGTTGTGAGTAATTTGAAAAGCGAACCCTTTTGTTTACCATCGTCGTGTTATTAAACCTAAAACCTAAAAAAATATATTAGTACTAAAATATATTATTCTTGATTTTGGGTTGTTATTATACAAAGTAATCTTTATTCAAGTTTGTAGAAAACCATAAAAGGAGTTAGGAGTGATTAAGGGTGTTAAGCACTGTAAAAATTCAAATATTTGGCTTTACTGCATTTTTTCTTAAATCTTTGTATAAACGTAATATTAACGTACCGTGGTATCTTAAGCAAGGTAGGAGGGAGTTTGTTGACACGGGACTTAAATACTTGAAGATTTGGGGGAAGGAAAGACCTCCGAGGGCAGCAGGTTCCACAATCTAGAAACTCTAGGGATAAAAGAACGAACAAAGTGGACCCCGAACTTTCCACTTCCCACGCGTTTTTAGTAAGTCTCCTTTGCTAAAATACTCGAGGTATCCCAGTTTATTCTATGATTATTATCAAATGCGTGCTGACAGATTTTTAATTTATGAAATCCTGTGTTTTTAATGTATGATCTGTGCTCTTTTATGCGTTTAGCTAATGGTCGACAAGTCACTCATGATACAAATGTGAAAACTATTTTCACAGTATTCGTAACTAAGAGCTCTAAAATTTTAAACATTTTTAATTTAAATACTAGATAATTTTTTTATTTTAATTTTTAATTTGACAACGGTAGCAGACTTGCTACCGAAACGTCGCTTTTAATTAGAATTTTTGGGGCTTTTTAATTTTGTTTAGTCAATAAGGCTGAACGAGGTCAGTTTGCTATTTCACGGGACCAGGACTGAAGCGGTCCCATTCTTTCTAGATATACTTTATGGGTACCCAACAAAAATACCATTGAATAAATAAATCCGCCTAACCTATAGGGAGTATATCTTCAACTACATTTTAAGAGGCAAAATTAAGATTTTAAAATATCACATATTCTAAAAATAATCATATTTATACAGACGTATTAAGAACCATTTACTTAGTATTTTATCGCCCGCACTAGAAATTAAAAAGTGCAAAAATATAATTTCAGCCAGCAGCGTAAACATTTTGTGCCGCGTTGATCTTGAACTCTTTGCGGTAATATTTAACTCATCGCCGAAAATCGTGTACCAAGTTCAAATACATAAAAGCTTTGCCCGTACCTTCGGTTCATTGACCACATTTCTTAAGCCGAAAGAAATCTCCTGGATAAAATAAAAATTCGCGGACGATTGCTCGTTAATTTAAGACTGCCTCTCCTACGCCAAAACAGACGTCACTTCTGTCAGTTATGTTGGTTTTACGGCAATGTTTACACATACAGGGTTCCTGCTATTGAAGTGTTGGCATGAAAAACGTTGTAACTTACATTTATCACTTTTTCTGAAAAAAAATCTATACGGTGTGACTCTACAAGGCCTGTCTAAAACATGCTTGTCGTGAAAAGTTGGTCGTTTGCAAGATAGGGGGTGTCAGATTTACATATTTTAATTTAAGTATTTTAAAATATCTTATTTATAATTGGAATTTTCTCGTACAAAATTCCGTTTAAAGCATTTTTTAAAGTTGGGAATCGAAAGCTACTCATATTCTTGCTGATAAAAGTAAGGGAGCCACCTGCAGTCCTTTGCTTATGTTCAAAGTGTCATTACTTTTTTTTGGCCTGGCTCCATTATGATTCTAGAACTTTTCGCCCAGCCAGTATATCTATATGAAGAAAATGCCCAAAAAATGTGTTGGTTTTAAGATGATGCCAATTTTTATCCTAATAATCCTAATTTATTTTGACACATTTTTTTCAATATTTATTATTTGATTAAGGTACTGATTAAATCTTATGATTGTTGTAATTTTGTATTCTCTGTAAAGTTATTTTATTTTATTAAATATTACATTATTTACTTAAATGAAACCTAAATATAATGATGGGTACTATAGTTAAATATTCATATTTTCCCAACATCTTCCTACACTTTCAATAATTTGGTAACAGTGCCTTTCTGCGAACAGAAAAGTCGGCGATAGATTGCGGCCGTCGAGACGAGCTCTCCAAAGCATCGTCGAATGATATTATTCGGAGGAGTGACCAGAAGCGCGGAATCTCTTCCCCTGTCCTTTTAAGCATTGTCCCGGTTCTTTCGGTGGGCGAACAGTAAATAAATTTTATTCTAATATTTTTGCTCAAAAAGGTATACTTGATAAATATTGCTACGAGCAACCGATTCTACAGATATTTGAGATTAAACGTTTTATTTCACATAAAAACGTCTTCGCAAAACCATTGAGGAACGTTAGATAAGAAAATAAAAACGATAAACATTTATTGTACTTGTATTTCTTTTTAGTCGGCCTTAGTCTTTCATTAACTTAGATTTTTTTATTTTGGTGGTTTTTCCTATGACTAAGCAATGTTTATTTTGAGTTTTTATTTACGATTTAATGTACTCTGCAATCATTGAACAAAATCTTTACCGTCCACATTAAACATAAAATTCAATAGGATATGCCCAAGAGCTACCACTTACAACGTTGTTTCGTGGAAAATAATACATTTTATTTAAAAGAAAAGTTTAAAACATCATTTTATTCAACAAATACTTAAGGCATATCATTATTCATAATTAACAAAAAGGTTCAATGCTAGTATTTCTTTGTCCAAATCTCTACCTGCTGGGTGTTTCAACTCACCCGGAAAGTATCGAGCTGATACGACGTAAGTCGATGCAGTCAAGTGATTATTTTATTCATATCTCGTCTTAAAGAAACTACGTCAAAAATATTTTAATGTTCATTGTAAATCACAGTTACTATATCCACTCACAATTTTTATAAGTATGATATGCAACTTTAAAAGGTCTGTACAAAATGCTGTTCAATACGTAAACCAAAACATACAAGAACAAAAGCTTAAACGTATCAAATTAAGACTAATCCAACAACCTCTTGAATAGGTTAATTCAAGCATCATGATGGGACAGTTTTGACAATTGGCCAATAAAAACAATTTTAGGTTTTAGAGAAAATAATAAACGCCTTAATTTCGTGGAAAAAACTTCTTGTTTTGTCTTTTGGGGCTGAGATACGATTATTGAGATTTTGAGATCTTTACGGTTATCGAGAGTGAGACTCGGGGTCAGTGACAACTGACGAATTCTTTTGTTTCGGGTATTTTTATTAGAGCTGAATAAAAGTTTGAAAGTAGTTCTATTTACAGAAACTAAAGTTTTAAATTTTAATAAAAGGATGTACAGGGTGATTCAAAATTCAATCACGAAACTTAAGGGGTGATCTGACTTTGACAGAAACATCAGCGTGGATTTTCACCAAATGTGTGGGTTGGGATAAAACGAGAGTGCCTTTCTGGTCCTCATTTCTTTGATGGCCCATTAACTGGTGACGTATACTTAGATTTTATCCAAAATCGTTCCCATTGTATCTGGAAGATGCCATTGGAAGTAAGGGCCAACATGTGGATCCTCCTGGAATGCAACGTATCCTGAGCGATGGATAAGCATCGAAGACCAGACCTTTAATCCTATAGATTTTTTCTTTTGGGGTCATTTGAAAACAATTGGTGCAATGATACTCCAGCAATCAACGTCGAGAATCCTCAAGCCTGGTGACAATCGAAAAGTTCAAATTATTAAAGAAACACCAGGAATTTTTTATCGAAAGAAGGACATTTTTTGAAGAGTCTTAGGAAATATTGAAGAAAATAGGGGACATTATGAGAATATCTTTTAGCTTGTTTAGTACTGTTTCATTGATTTTTAGGTTATTTGTACAAGCCGAATTTTATAAATGTTACTTGCAACCATTGTGAAGACATTTCAATCGGCAGACAGATACTGAGCCTCCATTCCTTGCAGACAAACATTTGGAGTGACAATGGTCCGATGCAGCAATATTTTTAAGTTATTTAACATAGAATGTCCAAAGATGCAGATTTTAGTATAGTGTACTAAAATATCTTGATGTATACAGAGTGCTCAAAACATTTTTTTAAATCACCTTAGCAATAACTTTTTTGGGACACTCTGCATACATCAAAATATTTTTAGACATTCTACTACTCGAAAGACCCTATGTTAGCTCATGTAACACTTTTATGTTATATCTTGTCAAATAACAGAAATATTGGACCTTTATCGGACTTAGTGGACCACTCCGAAATATTTGTCTGTCAAGGGGTTGGAACTGTCAAAACTGTCTGGCGACTAAGGAAATATCTTCTAATAGGTACCCAAGTAACATAATGTAAAATTTAGCTCTGAAAAATGACAAGTCCTACGTTTCTAATTTCATTAACCTTGTGTTACCTGATACCTGCCAAAGCCACTATGAGTCAAACTTCATAGTCTACCATCGCTTCTACCTATGTTGGAGCATGTGCTGACAAACTTTCAGCTTCTACAAAAATGACGAAGGTCTGCCGCTCATGAATTTTATTAAAGGCATTAGGAATTCTTACGATATAATTAAGAAAACCAAAGTTTTAAAAAAGTTCCACCCTCTATCTTGGAAAGAATGCGTTGGACATATGCTTATATAAACTTTTTTATGGAATTAGATTAGGAATATGCTTTAAATTTATTTTGTTTTCTGAAAATATGAATCTAAACAAAATAATATTTAGCTTTTTCAGAATAAAGATATTTAGTTAATATTTTAAAAAATTAAACTTTTATATATTATAAAAAGCTATTCTGCACTTTCAATAATGTGCACTGAAAATTGATACATGAAACTAAGAAAAATCATAATAAATTCTTCTAATATAAAAATAATCATTTTAAATTTGGGTTTTATAAAAAAAAAAATAAAAATTAAAGTTAGAACAGCAATGCTGGCAGCCCCTAACATTTTTTACAACATGCAGTTTAAAAGGTTTTCCGATTAAAGTTATTTTATAAAGAGTCTAATCATAAACGCAGCTGCCCTGATGTAAAGCTGATCCCTTAGACAAGCCTAGAAAATAAGGAAAATCTTTCTGACTAATGGCCTTACTTAAAAAAATTTGAAGAATTTGTTTACCGCAATAAGGAATTTCCTTGTATATACATATTTTAACTCCGTACCACATTTGTATTACATTTCCTAGAGACGTACCTAATCTTATATTACATTTCTAGGGCACGTACCTGAGGGAAGCACAACAAGACTTTTTTTAAGATAAGTTGCTTGCTGATGGTGGCGTTTGCCTGACCTTTTTTGGTCGTTGCCTTTCCCCCCAATCGTGTTCTGCGGATGGTCCTGACATTTCCGAAATTGATTTAAACTTTTTTAACCACCTGTATACTTTTTTTGCTGCTTTATACAGGGTGATTCAAAAAACATATGCCATCGCTTAAGGGGAGATTTCTTAGCCAAAAAATAAGACAAAAATGTCATATGAACATGGGTCCTGCAAATGCTTTGTTTCAAGATACAAAGCGTTTAATTTTTATAATTTTCTTTTTTTAATATTTATAAAACTACGCCAGCGATTTGGCTGAAATTAGGGACATAAGGTACATTTATTAGTAGGCATGGTTTAACTATAAGGAATTTGCTATATTATTACCAGAGGTGTACTTGTGGGGTACACACAAAATATTTTTAAATTAAAACATGTACGCCACTGATTTTAATAAATTTTGATAGCGCAATTAAATACTCTACTAAATGCTAAACAAAACTTGTCTGTCTCTTAGCATTTTTTCGAATTTCGTTTGGTTTTCGGGATATTTGCGATTTTAATACGGGCTGCAGCTACTGACCTCCATCTACGTTAAGTTATAAAAGTCATCAAAGAGTGCTTTAATTTAAAAGAAAAAACTAACCTGCACTTGGCTTAAAGTGGCTAAATGAGATGCTGAAAATGTCCTCCTTCAGCTTCGTTGCATGCTCTTAGTCTTCATATAGCAAATAGTACGATTTTGTCTTATTGTTTCAAATGCCCCTCTATCCTTTGTAACAATTCCTGCCTCGTATTCACGACTCTATGTAAACAATTTCTTTAACATGTCCCCAGAGATAAAAATCTAAGGGATTGATGTCTGAGTGACCTCCGATGAGCCCATGCGACTGGTCCTCCACGACCAATCCAGCGAGGACCATACGCTTCATTTAAAAATCTTCTTATTTCAGCCGCAAAATGTGGTGGTGCTACGTCATGTTGGAACCATAATCTGTTATTGATTCTTAGATAAAGTAGCAAAATATCGGGCAGTGTTAAGAAATTGAGGTAAGACGCTCCATTTAATTTATTCAGGTAGAACTGCAGGTCCGATAATTTCTTTTCCAACAATTCCAGCCCAGATATTAAATGAAAATTGATGTTGGAAATTTACTTGTCTGCAAAGGGTGATTTTACTAGGGGCTCTTTGCGTACGGGTATCTCAGCATAAGTCTGGCGGCTTCTCTTGAATTTGTCTGGTTTCTACCATAAATTAACAACATATCTGTTAACTCTGACGAACTATAATTAATCAAAGGCATTTTCAATGAGTTAGAACAAAGAATTTATGATAAAAACAATAGTGGTAATACAATAGCCAATTTGTCAAATTTAAAGCAATTGTTTTTTTATTTTCAAAGCCTTCTTTGATGTTTTATAGCTTAACGCAGGTGGAGGTCCAGTAGCTGCAGCCCGTCATTAAAATCGCAAATATGCCGAAAACCAAACAGAAATTTGAAAAAATGCTAAGAGACAAGTTTTGTTAGGCATTTAGTAGAATAGTTAATTGCACTATCAAAATTTATTAAAATTAGAGGCGTACATGTTTGATTAAAAAAATATTTTGTGTCTACTCCACAAGTACGCCTCTGGTAAAATATAACTTAATTCTTTATAAGTCAAAATATGCCTACTAATAAATGTACCTTATGTCCCAAATTTTAGCCAAATCACTGGCGTAGTTTAAAAATATTCAAAAAAAAGAAAATTATTAAAAATTCAACGCCCTGTATCTTGGAAACAAAGTATTTGCGGACCCATGATACATTTTGTCTTATTTTTGGCTAAGGAATCTCTCCTTATGGCATATGTTTTTTGAATCACCCTGTATATCAAATATGAAAACTTTATCTTACACTAATTTAAAATCACCTAAACAGATTTTTTCAAAAAATAAACTTCTATTTAAATTTGGATAAGGCCAAACCTTGAATCAAAAGATAGGAAACACTTAAAAATATCCGGCAAACTATATAGAATGGCATAGGATACGGATTATGTGACCCAATTTTTTCGGCAGTCAATATAGAGGTATTTAAAGGTTGACCTTATTATTTTTTTTTGGGTCATGATAAGCGTGTGTTTAATTTTGGTGCACATCAATGACACTATTGTTATTAATAATGTGTAAATTAAATTTTAAATGAAGGATTTTTTGATTTATGAGTATTAGTTTGTTTAATATGTTTTTACGGTGCGTTTGAAAATACAGGGTGATATATCGGGTGAGACAGGGTGTTGTTATCCCCGATTTTGCAGTATTTGCGCAAGCTCAAAATCACTTCCGGGCTAACCAGAAGTATCATAGGATTTTATTTTTTCTGTATTTGTATTTTCTAATTAATTCTCTTTTTAATGATATATGATACAGAGTGTCTCTTTTAAAATGGCGCACAGTGCGTAAAGAGATAGGTATTTCCGGACAAAAGTCGTATCAGTCTATTATACATAATTGAGTGGGGTACCATGCTGTGCATATGCAGAAAGAAATACTATAATATGATTATACAGGGTAATTAAAAAATAGGCGTCAATTTACAAAAATATATACAGGGTTGCAATAGAAATTTTAGAGCTTATTTATAAGCTAATTTTACGATTTTTTTAATGTAAACATAGGTCTGAAATTGCATAGGTTTGAAGAGGTTGAACGCCCTGTTTTGAACCTTTATTTTATTAAACTAATTTTTGTTTAATATTGTAAACATCCTTTATCCACATTAAATGCAATTTGGTAATGTTATTTGTAGCACCAAGGGGCTACTTTAGCTTTGACTTTATTAAATTTCTTAAGTCCAGTGGCGTTTCTAGCGGCACTTAGAGAAAATTTCTGAAATGTATGCCACTGATTTTAATACAACTCTTGTATTTTCTTCAGAATGGGCAAATAAATATACATTTTTTTGTTCTATTAACTGTTTTGTATCTTGCTTAGTTTTCGAGAAAATAAATAAAGTCCGTTAGATTGCATATGTCTAAACCACTGAACCCAAAAACAAAAATATGGTTTTCAACGTATTTTTAAAAATCCATATCAAATCTTAAACTTAGTTTGCTTTTAAGGGTGTTTCAAGACAGATTTCAAAACGATATAATTTTATAAATAAAAGATTGTAAATAAAACTAATATTTTTTCTAAAATACAACCCTTTCAGACATGGGCGCCGGCAGGATGACTCCCCAGGAGGTTCAAGTAGAAGAAAAAAAGTATAAAAAATTCAAGTTCCAAAAATTCTTAAGAGCAAAAACAAATGCTCGTCACCAAACACTTTAATTTTAGTCAAAAAATATTTGAAGAGCAAAAAAAAGTCTCCACAAACACCGTCTATTCCATATCCTTTTTGTCCTCTCCTTTGCTCCTTTCCCAATAGCCAGGGGGGTGCCAATCATCTGAAAATGCCTAAATCAATAATTTTTTTCATCAAACTTACAACTTTTATACATTTTCAAAGCTCAGGAGGGTTGAAGTGCACCCCTCCCGATCAATGCTTTTAGATTAAATTACATATGTACAGCTATTAGGTTTGCTCGGTTTTTGTCAAAAAGGATATAAAATTAAAAAAATAATAAAAGATTTTTCCTTTACCGGCAATGATATATTTCATTTTTTAGTAATACTTACACTTCTTGAATACAGTTTTTAACGTAATCGGCGGAATTTTCAAACAATTTAAATGAAAATTACACTCACCCATTTGTCTACTCGACAATTATCGCTTGATTATAGCGATAGCCATGTAGAATTCGAAAATTGCACTGTCATGTTTTTAATTGTTGAATTTGACAACCACAATATTCATTAGTTTTTAGATTTAGTTTTGTTGAATTGTTAAATAGGTTGTTTAGAAAATTATTATTCCTTCATTTGATAGTGTCAATAAAAATATGTATATTTTTAAATTCCTTTGGTTAAGAACAATTTGATTTATTGACTTTTATTTGATGTACAGTTTTTCAGCGTGAATATATAAAAATAATTTCTTAGCATGGTCATTTCGTATCGCTTTTATCAATTTCTGCAGTAAATAATTACCTTTTATAAATTATTCTTTATATTATCTAGGGATTCAACCATGCCAAGAAATAAATAGGTTTTTATTTATTTACGCGAAAACCACTACATCAAATAGAAAAATGATGAATGAATGATGAATGTCAGGAGAGGTACTTTAAATGGAACACCCTATATATTTTACAAATTTTGAAACATAATGATTAAATAAAAATATATATAACATACGTCAATTATTGCTGGTTTTGAGATATCAGCAGCAGTATGTTAATATACTTATTAACGACTAAAAGTAAAAAAAAGAAAATTATTTTTTGGTTCTGATTATTTTTAAATAACTCTGTAACTGTCAAAGTGACAATATATATGTATAATAAAATGCAATTAATTTCCTTACATTGTAAGAACTACTAATAAGTAAAGTCAGCTATTTAGTTTATGTAGATACATACCTACTAACCTAACCAAAACCTGCCATAATTGACGCAATGTTGTTTTAATGCAATTCAGTAAACAGGTGTCCAAAATAAACTCAATTTCTGACATACCCATTAGTACTTCTTCTTACAATGGAAGATAATTAATTACTTGTTATTATATTATTTGTCATTCTGGCAGTGACAGAATTATTTTAAAATAATTAAAACCAAAACATACTGCTGAAATGTCAGCAACCGGCACTAATTGACGTATAGTGTGATATATATTATTTTGATACCGCAGTCAAAATTTGTTAAAATATAGGGTGTTTTATTTTAGAAAATCTACTGGCTAATAAAAATCTTGCTATTTGAACTACTTCGCCTTGTATAAAAACTAGAAATAGCACTGAGAGTGTATCCGAATAAACATTTTTCTAATTCAAGTTTATTTTTGTATATTGTACAGGGCGAAGTTATTTGGTTTATAAATAGAGTTGGGACACCTGTATATTTTTTTTCAATTGATCACAATATTCCAAAATAAAAAAAAAGGTAAATTTAAAAAACCACTGTGTTTAAGCTTGAACATTCAAAAACGGCTAATCTTATAAATAAAACAAAGTGAAAACATAAAACAAGCGAAACGTGTATTTGGAATCTTTTAATGTAAATCTGTACTTCTGCTAAATTTATAATGAACTTGATCCCAAATATTGAATTGATCTTAACCTGAATCTTAAATGATGTCTGGGTCATGTCATTGTTCGACTTATTGAAAATTAAAAAAAAGCCTTATTGTTTTACTGTTACAGTTTAAGTAATCATATTAAATGTAAAGATAGTTTAGAGTTTCAAGGGGTTGAATCCGTTACAAGTAATTTACTAATTTTCCTGTGCGTGTCATAAAATATTTTATGTTTTTATGCACAAGTGGGATTCTGTCCAATATACAGTGTGTCTACTTAAGTTCTCACTATGGAAAACTTTTGTATTATCTAGACACTGCAGTGTTTCAAGCCAAGGGCGCCGAGTGTAATATTACACGAACCACCTGGTGATACTTTTAACCCCTCTATAACTCAAGGATATATAACGTGAACACATAAAACTACGTGTGTTTTCATATTTATAAGGACAACTAAAGCCTTAAATTCATAAATCCTAGCTCAAACGGTTATAAAGATATAAAGTTCAAAAAAGTCGTCAATTTTCCACTGACTGACGTACTGTATATGTGGAGTCAAAACCTAACCCACTTTCAGATGACCTAGAAAGATAAATGCGCTCGGCAATTGTGAGTAGCGTAAAAAAATCTGAAAATAAAAAAACTTAAAAAAGTGAGGAGCTGGGTTGGGTCCCCATACAAAAAAGGCTTTTATTTATAGCGTTTGACCATCACAAGTAGATATTTGCAGAATTATTCCAATATACAGGGTCTGTAACTGGATAACCATGGGGTTTCTAAAAAAGTAAATACTGGAACATATACAGGTCGGATAAGACCACAGTATAACAATTATTTTAGTCTATACAGGGTGTCTCAAAAAGTGTGACTATCAAAGTTATATTTTTTAAATGGAACACCCTATATTTTATGACGGTTTTAGATTCTACTTTAAAAAATAACTCAAGTTTGTTTATAGTACTAAGTGTCTAATTTTATTCGTTTTGTGATATTTGATTTTTTGAAAAATGCAGAGGTAAAATTAAATTGATTTTACTTTAACACTTTTAACACTTTAAACTTTAAAATGTGTAACATGATTAGAAAAAGTCTGCCATATCATTACGTAGGTCAAATCAAGATCAAATATTGTACAGGGTGATCAAAAATAATTTCAAATTTTCAGAAAATCAAATAGCCATATCTCTCTCTTATTTTAAATGGAACACCCTGTATTCTTTACGTCACATGATGACAAATAAAATACTCTTTCAAATGGTGTATAGGTTGCCTATACCTATCTTTGTGCTCTTTTAGTAAAATCTGTTTTTACAAATTTTAGTCCAAATGTTTATTTAAATTAAAGTTGGCTGTGACATAGCGGCCATTAATATTTTCTTAGGAAAATAACAACGACCATTTATTGATTACTAGTGTTTAGTCAGTTTAAAAGAAATTTCAATGATTTTAAATAAAAACCCTTCTTCTAACAACAAGATGATATAATACTGGTAGGATGTGAAAAAAAATGGTTTACTTTAGTCTAGAGTTAATCCTGAAAAATATTCCAGGAGAAACCATCTTGATAACCTTCATAGTTGCTTTCAAAAATTTGACACAGTGATTATGGATAATGGAAGAAACGAGTTATAGGTCACGAGAATGTCGTCATAACTGACCAGAGGCGTTATTAGGATTGTTTAAAAACACAAGTTTTATCATTACCACATTCAGCTGAAATAGGTGTTATTGGAAGTAGCATTATAAGCAACTAATGAATTTTTTTCTGTGAATTTTAAAAATAGTGGCAGATAATACAAAATCTTTCAATTTTGTGCTTTTTTCCAACAAATTTACATTTTGCAATAACGGCTTAGTAAATAGGCATTGGCTATATCACAGCCTATTTACATTTAAATAGACATTTGGAATAAGAAATATGTTAAAACGGAATTAACTCTAAAAAGTATAAAAGATAGGCACAAGCACCATAACCATTTGAAAGAGTATTTTATTTGTCATCATGTGACGTAAAGCTACAGGGTGTTCCCCTCCATATAATATAAGCGAGATATGGCTATTTGATTCCTCTGAAAAAAGTGAAGTTATTTTTTGATCGCCGCTCTACAATCTTTGGATCTTGATTTGACCTACGTATGATATGACAGATTTTTTAAATCTTATAACAAATTTTAAAGTTTGCAGGAGTTTATATTGTTAAAATAAAGTGAATTTATTTTGCACCCTTGCATTTTGAAAAAAATCAAATATCACAAACAACGAATAAAATTAGACACTTGGTACTATTAACGAAGCTTAAATTATTTTTTTATGTAGAATCTAAAAGCGTTATAAACTATAGGGTTTTCCATTTGAAATATAACTTTGATGCATCACACTTTTTGAGACGTCCTGTTAATAGAGTAAAGGTACTGTTATACTGTGTCCCGACATATCCGACCTGCATGTGTTGTCAGTATTTACTTTTTTAAACCTCATGGACTATCCAGCTACGAGACTTCAAGTCGCCGGAACTATGGTGGGCCACCCTGTAGCGCATGAATTATTATTATATTGGCTATATATCAAAAATATAAAAATAAAATTAGGTCAAACAATAAGTGGATGTTCCTATACAAAAAACGGTGGGTGTCGTCGGCAGCGCCAGATCCCTAAAAAGGTAGCAGATAATAAATAGTCATTGCGCACTGCTATTTCTAACTTTTAGAGAAAATGTAGACAATAGCATACAAAAAAGTATGCAAGCGAGAAACTTGAGAAAAATATTAAACCTAAAAAACCTTCGCCTTTTTTTTACCAAAAAGTAATGATACCCCATCAGAAACATAAATGTGAAAAATATGAGCCAAGTTTAATACCAAAATTATGCTGAAGCTATGTGAGCTTCACCTGCAAAAGATTAAAGATCTAAATGAGTGCTTAGTACTGTACCAAATCTAAATACGTATGAGATTAGATTTGACGTGGCCAGTTTTAATTAGAATTTTAAAATAAATGGTTTTAATAGGTTAAATAACTTTATCAAATGACTGGAAATAATTAAAACTGGTTAAGTCAAATTAAATCTACTTTAAGATCCTTTACGTATTTGGATTTTGTACAGAACTTGGCACTCATTTGATCTTCATTCTTTTTGCGGCGAAGCCCACAACTAAGAAAATTTTAGTATGGAACTTAGGCTCACCTTCAACTAACTTTAAAACAAGAATGTTCCTAATTTGCCATGTATATATTTTATCACATTTATGTTTTTGGTGGGATTAATATTACCTCAGACTATTCACTGTAAAGGAGAAAAGGTCATTGAATATTACGATAAGTGATTGAGCATAGGGCATGCGAAATTAAAGGGTTATTTCGACACTGTTACCAGATTTACTACTGAAAATGTGGTGTTGTCATCTTAGCACCTGATAGAAATAAAATGTACCCCCATGAAGTGGTCAGTAGGGCTGGTCATCTCGCTATACCTCGGGACCAGAACCGAAGCGGTCCCATTCTTTGTAGATTGACGATTGGCGTGTACCTAACAAAAATCTCGTAGAATAAATAAATCCGCCTAACCAATATAGAGCATATCTTCAACCCGTATATTTAAGGTCAAAATATTATTGTTGTATGTATTAACTAAAACGATTAAGTGTTGAAATATAGTAATTTACAAGAACAGTACCAGATTTAAGTAGCAAACATTCCCCATAATTAAAAGGCTAATTGAAATCTTAAACGGCCCAGATTGTAGATTGGAACGAGCCGGAGCGGAACGAGACTGAATTTCAAGTGAATTTAATTCTAAAGAGCTAAACTGTTTAGCTTAGGGCAAGGACGTTTCGCCTATATTAATTTTGTCATTTAAATATTTTTTTAACGTCTTGAAAACAGGTTAATTGATGAAAAATCACATTTGATATTAAAGAACTCTAAAAGTAGTTTACCCATTTTTTTATATTATACAGTTTAAAAACGACCAATACCGACGTAATTTTAGAAGTAGCTTGACAATATAACTATTTTGATATAAAAGCAAAGTTTAAAGCGTATGTAAAGAAAAATTAAACCAAATTTTTGTGTCCCACTTCTGGCTGCAAGAACTCTAAAAAGTAACTGTTTTTAAACCACAAACACCACTTACATTAATACACCATAGACAACAATAGTATATTACATTACAAGTGTGGAAAACGACTAATTTCACACGAGTGGGAATATTGTAGCACGAGGCGTTAGTCGAGTGCGACAAACCCACGAGTGTAGAGAAAGTCATTTTCACACGAGTACTGTACACTATTATTCCTACGACCACAAATTATTTACCAAAAAAATTAAAGTTTGTCTTTACAGAAAAAATAAAAAACAATTGAGAACTTTGCAACACTAGGGGTGATATTTACTTTGCTAACACTAGTGTGATATGTACTTTTCCTCACTGCTATATTATACTGTTTTGACAATATACATCGAAAATTTTAGGTAATAACGGTAATAGTTTAATACGGTTTTCTGTTATTTTAAGGGTT
The DNA here is from genome assembly GCA_014170235.1 of Listronotus bonariensis. Lineage (NCBI taxonomy): Eukaryota > Metazoa > Arthropoda > Insecta > Coleoptera > Curculionidae > Listronotus > Listronotus bonariensis. The sequence continues at coordinate 63,472 of JACEGR010003572.1, read as the reverse complement.
TTTTTTAATTATTGATACTTACATATTTTAGACACTCTTCTAAATAAAACGTAAGTGGCGCATATCCAAAATATTTCGTTTTTAAAAAATATCAGTAAACAAACTTACGGGACCGGGGAGTGAAAAAGTGGTGCTTGGTGGGGTAAAATTGGTAAAACGAGTTGATGAAACTGAACATCACATGTAAAATTAAGTAAAAATTATAGTTTTTTCTCATATTTGTAAAAAAATATGAAAATTGTAAATGCATAACCAAGTCCTAAAAGTAAGAAAAAAACTGGCTAATTGTTCCCAGAGGAAACAGAAGCCAAGAAAACAAAGCACAAAGAAAAAACGACTACCAAACGTCAGTTACCATGCAAAATATGGAAAGCATTTGGCAACGTCGGAAGGGTCTGATTCTATTTATGAATGGATAAAAGAAAGTGGATTCATAAAGTGTGTATTAGCCTTAGGTTTAATTAGGGATTAAAAAAAAGATTTAACTAGTATTTGAGTACATGAAGAAAGAGAGAAAGGAATTTGATCTATAGGAGTTTTTTCTCAGGCGCTTTAGGTCGAACGGTCAAGCGGCAAGGCTGCCTCTATAAAGTGCGTGCTCAAAGGTAGGAGGGAGATTTTTAATTTGATCTACTTACCTGACAAGACTGTGCCATTGAGCGAGCAGTCAGTGAAAGTTGTGTTTTGTGGTTATGTCTATTGTTGTTTTGTTTTTATTTTTTCGGAAATTTCATTATTACTCTTTTCAATATTAGAAGAAAGATTATACTGTGTAGTAACTTAACGTTAATAAGATTATTTTCATAATTTGGGTTCTACTGTTTAAGGTAAGTAAAAAGTTTGTCACTACAATAAATATGTCACTTGCAAAACCAATAGCAGTTTTTAGAATGACATCATAATATATATCACAAGAGTGTCGTAAAGTACTTAGCAACACTAGTGCTGTAAAGTACTTTGCAACACTAGTGTGATATAACGCATTTTCTATGCATGAAACCAGTGTGCTATTTGCTATTTTCACAAGTGGTCGTAGGAAAAAATGTTTTGTTTCTCTGTTTAAAACGTTTTAAAAGATCCTAAAACTAGCACTGGCGTAGATAATATTTTCAAATTGTTGTATCTGATTATGAGACCCCCATCAAATATACATATATATATCAGATGCTATGGGCCTTAAGTAAAACACCTTGGTAACGAAAATTTTTACTTTGGAATTTGCGACTATTTACCTGCAACCCAGAAAAAATCCATGTTAAAAAAGCAAATCCTGTTTTTGTATTTTTGTCGTGAATTTAATCAAATTTTATTGACCATTTTCAAATTTTACAAAATTATCTATATTTTTTCAAAAACTATTTATAGTCAATTATTTTTTTCACTTTACAATTTTCTTATAAAACATTTTTAGATGTCTCTTATATCAAGAAAAGCGCAGATACTATTACGAAATTTGTGATACGACAATAAAATTTGATTAAACCCAAAAAAAAAACATATAAAAGATTTTCTTTGAAACTCGGGTTTTTATTGGAGGGAGGGAGGGGAATAAAAAAAAGTTTTTTCCTAACAAGTGCGCAAAGTGACACTTTTCAGCACGCAAAAGCAGTTAGACGAACGACGCGAAGCAGAGTTCGGATAAGCTATAAGTTTTTAGTGTTAAGAACAATATTTTTACTATAAGTATCTTAGGAAAGTAAAACCATATTATTTTTATTCTAATATTTCTTAACATCAGATATAATATGTCAGTTTTGACTTTTATTTGCTGTTGCAATAAACAATACCAGTTACATTTTTAATGTCAGAGTGCATGCGCAAAGTTCAATTTTGCGCATTCAAACGAGTGCGCAAAGTAGCAAAACTTTTTTTGCAAATTCCAACACAAAAATTTCTTTACAAAAGTGTTTTCCAGTTGGCCATGTGCCAGTGAGAAAAAATAATTAGCAGCAAAAACTAATAAAAATTATTATTGCAAAAATGCTTTCCTTTTTAAATATAGCAAATAAACAGCAATTTTCTGAATGTTGCCTATTCTATTTTGGATTATTTTAAAAACCAAACGCGCATTTAGAGCTACTTTTTTATGTTTTTCAACAAAATAATATTGCTGTTAGATACATTTCGTTTTTACATACTAGTACCATTATTCTATTCCATTTTTGGAAGCTCTTGACATCCGGAAAGCAATGATAATGATATTTCTATTTCATGAGTCTAATATTCTTAAATTAAAAAAATAAAATTAATTTTTTTTGTTGTCTTAAAATTTAAAATTAACTTCTTGTCTTGATCTTGTCTTGAAAATTTTAAGAATTGGCCTCTTCTACCTAAAGTTCATCTCAAAAGTCCCCAAACCGTCCAATTTGTTAGTTTCTTTACCCCTTCCTTTAAATGTTGTCCGTACCCCTCCAAGCCTCTAAATCTTTATGACAGTGGTTATACACTTCCTCTTACTTCACTAAAGGTACCTGCCGTACATTACTACTTACGCTTTATAGGCTGTCCCAAAAATAATAAATATTACTGAGGCAAGAATTTTCAAAATAATAAAATATTTATTTACTTGTAATTTGTGGTAATAGTAGATACAAAATCTGTTTTATTTCCTATATCTTAATATTAAGTAAAAAATAAATAAATTAAGATGTAAATTTAACAACTGCCTTTTTAAAGTAACGGATTTACCTTGAGCTCATAAAATAACGATTGATATTAAACACTACATTATCAGCTCGATTACAGGGCTACTTGTATTAACATGAATTTTAAACTGTTCTTTGGAATGCAATGCGCCATCTGCAGTCATGTAAATCTTTTTAAATTAGCAAAAACATGATCACCAGTTTAAACGATTCTTTTAGCTTAATACTTAAGGTACTGACATCCTCTTGTTACATAATAATTTAATAAATAATATAATTTGCTCATCTTTACTTTTCAGCTGGTCTTTTTGCAGAGATGGACTCATGTTTCCGAATTTTTTGCTTGAATTTTTAACACATTATAAAAGAAATGGATAAAGATGAAAGTTAAATAAAATAAAGTGGCGAAACAAGATCAAAACGAAGTATTTATACTTCTATTTTATTAATATTTGCAAGTGTAGGTATATTAATTTTACAGTTAAAAATATAAAATTTCTAGGATTAGAGACACCGAAAAAATATCTTGTAAAGTTAACAATTTAGACGTTGATTAATTTTAGCAACAGTACCAAAATAACAAGTACTTTATAATTCTAGAATATAAAGTCAACACCTTTACCTACTTTAAAATGGCGGTACTTAAAAAATTACCTGAATACCCGAATAACTAATAGAGTGTGATATAAAGGTCTTTTAAATATCTTTATTTTGAAAACATATATACTTTTCGTTCTACCCTGTATATTATCACCAATATTACTATTAAACAGATCTTGAGAAGGGTTAAAAATACCACATTAGGTTTATCCAACTTTATTACTTTCGGAAAAAAGCCATCAAAATCAGGTATTCAGGTAATTATTAAAGTACTTGTCAGAGAATGATGTGCTAGAAACCCACCTTTCAATTTATCTTTTTTAATGGCGTCCAGCTCTTAGTTTGATAGTTATATCTGTAATTTCTTGCCTAAAATTTTGTTTATGTTGTCTTACTAAAGTTCTCAATTTTTCATGAAAAAATACCAAATAATTAAAAGTTGAGACAGGGTCCTATCATGCACTGAGCTATTTGTAGGTTATACAATACAATAAAATGCATATCATGTTCATAAAAATTGTGAGTTAAGTTAAATATTTTAAATAACCCCAGGAATAGGTGCCATTATTGCAAGGTTTTTATTCTATTTTTTAATTTATCTTAATAAAATGTAAGCTTAAATTTGATATAGTATTAGAAAAATGTATATACACTAAAATTGATATACAGAATTTTCTAAAATTAGTGGGCACCATTTCTAAATATCGGTTTTCTCAAAATATGAAAAACTTTTAGATAAACATGTCCCAGAAAATTAAAAGTATAATATTTGATCCAAGAATTCCTTCGTCCTTTAAAACACTTTTTACAACATGGTCTTTTAAACACCAAAAGGCATCTTCTACTAATTATTTGTTAATTTATGATATATAGGGTGTCCCAAGTCTATTTATACACGAGATAAATTTATTCCTTTACAAGATACAAAAAGAAAGTTAAAATAATAAATGTTTCTTTAGAAATGTCCATTTTATTGACAATGATAAATATACAAGGTGTCTCAGAAGTCATTGTTAAGTAAGCCTTGTATATTTTAATCTATTTTTACTGTTTATTTAATTCTACATCAAAAATGTATACTACAATATACGTCAACAAGAGCGTAGCCGTTAATTTGATAAGGAGGGAGAAGGGTGGTTATTTTAAAATAATTAGAATGGAAATAGTAATTTTTTACTTCACTTTTTACGATTAATTTATATAATAATAATATTAATTTTTTAGGCTAAACTTTAAGTCCGTTGCTGCCTCCACCAACCATATAAACGACTACTTCCGCCAATGCATAAAATTTAAAAATTCTCTTACGAAACACGGTCCGAAAATTTACAAGAAAAAAACATTCGGCATCTGCGTCCCATATATTGCAGACTCACGTTGCGGTTAAACACACATATTCAAGAGAAATCGATCGGTCCACACATGCACCTGTTACAGGTGCAAAAATTGGGGTAAATGCAAAAATCCATTCCCAATTTGCATCTGTCCTGTGGCACAAGCCGTTTATTGTGCAAAAGCAAGTTTGTTTATACGCGCTTAAGGACATTTCGGGCGTACATTTGACATGAGCCAGTGTTGCCAGTTTTATTTGGGTAATGTTATTTTTTCTAATCGCATGCAAAACAGATCACTTTTCTGTACGCATTTTAGTTCTGAAAGATTTACTATTCCGCACTAGTTCGAAAAAGTACTTTTCCACACTACTTTACCGCACCAGTTAGCAAATAGTATATTACATAACTACTGTCGAAAGTGATATATTTCACACGAGTGGAAATGTTGTCGTACGACGCGATAGCCAAATGCGACATCCAGTATCGGTAATTTTGATGATTGGGTTCATTGTTTAACCTAACTGTGCACTCATCAGTAAAACAAATATTTCTTAAAATTCCCTGTCCATGTTTGCCCTTTCCATCATGTCAAAACAAAATTTCGGCCGTCGTATTTCATCCCCATCCCTTAGCTCTTGACGTCTTTTATATTTGTATGAAATGTATTTATGCCTTTTCAAAATCCGGAGCACTGTTGATTGATCTTTTCCTATAATATCCTGAAGTTTCCTTGTACTCACCTTCCCTTCATTTTCTTTCACGTGCAATAAAATTTCCAAGTCTCTATCATCTCTTACATTTTCTTCTCTTTGATGACTCCCTAGCTTCACATCTGCATTTATTTATCACTGTGTCTTTGGTTTCAAATTTTTGATAGTCCTATCGACTGTTGATTTTCCGGGTATCGGTCTATTCGGATACTGAGCAGCGAACATGTCTGACACCTTTTGGTAACTATTTCCTTGATAGTACCATTTAATTATCAATACTTTTTCTTCAGTAGTATAACTCATGGTTAATCTTTTCGCTCTACGATTTTTTGATAATAATAAAGCACTAAATTTCAAAATGACAACGTAATGTCACACTAACTGGTATATTTATTGTTGTTCATAAATATGAAGCGATAATAATGTAACAATTTTTAAAAGTATGTTAGCATTTAAGTAGCAAACGGGTTAACCGAAAAATCTTAAGTTTTTACCATGGACGTAGATTTCAATGCTTTTTAATAAACTTCAATAGAATTTTTCTTTAATATAATATATTCTAGATGCTATTGACCCTAAAAAAAAGCACTTTTGAAAAAAATGGAATATATATATATATATATATATATATATATATATATATATATATATATATATATATATATATATATATATATATATATATATATATATATATATATATATATATATATATATAAATTTTATATACAAATTTCAATTAAATAACATTTTTTTGTGTTTTTTTTTAAGGTTAATTGCATCTAGAATATATTAGCAAGGGTTAGAAAAATTTAGAAACTTAAAAATAAAAGAAAAACTACAACTTTTGAAATAATACAAAAGTGGTGCACGTTAATATTTTATTTGGTGTTTTTGTGTGATCGGGGATAAAAGAGGGGATTATGGGGGAATACTAGCTAATATTTTACAGGGTGGGACAAATTAAACTTGCACACTTTTTTAATGATAGTAACTTTTTATCTGTTGCGCCTATCTTTTTTATTTTTAGAGGGATAAAATATGTAGATATATTTTCTCTAGGTTTGCCAATTTTGATCAAATAGATTTAGACAGGACTGGAATTACGGAACTTTTCCCAAAATGCTGTATTTAACCTTGTTGCAAAGGAAATCTGATTTAGCTACAATTAAGCTAATACCTTTTCTCGTAGACAAACCATGGGAGATAATTCAGTAAAAGCGAATCTGTCAACAATTCGAGGATTTAAGAAATATAATTACTTTTAATAAATAATTCTCCCCATCATTTCTTTCGATTTTGAAAATTTTTTTTTTTTAAAGTGTCATTTGATAATCAAAAATGTGAGGTTACTGAGTTAGATGCTGCCCAAACTTAACAGTAAATTATTTAAAAATAAGCGTATTAGCCTAATTGTAGATAATTTAATTTTTGTAACGACGTTTAATGCATTATTTTGGAAAAAGGCCCGGAAGTCCAGTCCTGTTTAAATCTATTTAACCAAAATTGGCAAACCTAGAGAAAACATATTTACCTATTAGCCCCTTAAAAATACAAAAACTTATGATTAATTAAAAAGTGTGCAAGTTTAATTTGGTCCACACTGTAGATTAAATCTTAGCCAGGGCCTAATTTACCATGAGGCAAATTAGGCTGCAACCTAGGAGCGCAGAGATTTGTCGGGAGCTGAAATCATAAGTAAAAGTTGTGGTATGAAAGGGCGCGCAGAGGTTGAAAAGGTGAGGACCATTGTTTTTCTTTTTTAATTTGACTAATTTTCAATCAAAAAGGTCGCGATTTGAAAGGTGAGAATCTTTTTTTTCAACCACAAATCAAATAATAATATTAATAATAATAAATCCGAGAGGTGGCGCCGCAAAATTTACAGTTTGCTTCACCGCTCCTCAAAAAAATTATAATCATCTGACGGCGGGAGGGGGGGTCTTCCACGGACCACATCCTTTACGGTTAAAAATTCAATTACAGCTTGTTTTTGATACAATTATGATTTATTACGGCAACATTGCACTTTTCCCTATTAAAAGTGTGGTTCGTGTCATGGCAGATGTACATTCAAAAACTGGAACAACTTTTACCGATTTAACGTCCAAAGGTTGTTAAATAAATAATGGACCCTCGGGTGAGGTCATACAGGTACTTTTATACCTTGTTTTCCTTTTTCATATAATATATTGATGCAGATGTGTAGATTGATAACTTTTGTTATGTAATGCCACATTGCATTTATGAATTACGTTTAATTAATCATTTTATTACATTAAAAATTAATTTATTAAAATAATAATTTAATAAATTATTAATTTTAGCAAAACTTATATTAGCATGTGTTGGTCATCATATACTGTTACTTTCATTTTTTCTTAGTGTTGAAGAACAATTATTTAAGATTAACGGTTAAAATAAAAGAATAAATAAATTCTCCTTAATACAAAACCAGATAAATTTATTTTTATAACTTAAGGTTTAAAGCCAAAATGCATTTAAAGTACTGTAAAGGTAGAAAATAAATGGAATTAAATTCCTAATGTCGTAATAACATATGCAGGAGTTTTTTCATATATATATATATATATATATATATATATATATATATATATATATATATATATATATATATATATATATATATTTATATATATATATAACTCCTGCTTTTCGTGTCATTCACCTAGGGCCTCTCCACAAACTAGTTTCGCCTTACAAGACTTATCACAGCCACTTTGATAACTCCTGCAAGGCATGAGAAATTATTCAGTGGAGAGGGTCCAGGTCAATGAAACGAAAAACAGGGAGTTTTTTCTCTTAACTGTCGAAATGGGAAGATCACTTTTTCATACTGTAGAGGTAGTTTCAACAAACGTATAACTTAAACAGCTAAGAGCATTAATATTTATTTACATTACGAGTCAATAGTTTTTTATTTTACGAGGGAGGAAAGTGCCACTTTTAGGCACTTTTCTTTAGAAGGAATGTACCTTGCTTTTCTACTACCTATTGCGACATTTTCAAGAAATACATAAATATTTGGCTGCAGTAACGGAAAAAAATATTCTAATTTACTTAATTCTTGAGGATCAGTAAAAATATATATATTTTTTTATCATTAGACAATCCAGGCTAAAAGCCTAAATATAAATGTACCGTGGGTGTCTTAAGCGAGGTAAGAGGAAGTTTGTTGGCACTGGGCTTAAATAACATTGGAAATCGATCATATTTATACAAAAAGGATATATATATATATATATATATATATATATATATATATATATATATATATATATACCTTTTTTGTATAAATATGTGTTAATATAATTAAACAACATTTTTCACGTATTTAGTTTATTTTTCAGATGGCTTTTGGGTATTTGTGGCGCATGTCGTGGCGATAGATTATGAATATGATGATCGATGATATTAGAGATATGAGTAACATCCTTAAAGTGAACATACATGAGTCTAAGGCGAAGACGAAAAGAATCTATACCATTACTGACGAAAGTATAGAAGGAGTGCCGGTTTTTGTTTTTTACTTACTTTTTTCCGCAACTACACAAACACAAAAATGAAAAGAAAAATATAATGCCGGCTGGTAGAGGGATAAAACACGCACCTTTCGCGCCTCCCGGCGATGAAAAATGCTGTTTTTCTTTCTCATATGACGGAGGAGAAGTATTTTTCAATGAAGGTAGTGGAAGAAACAATATCCGGCATTTAAAGCCAGAAAATCGTTTTAATTTTCGTCACTTTTATCTCTTAAATCTCAAAAAATTATTACTTTTTTTGTATTATTCTATTTATACAGTAAGTCATATTTTTACCTTGCTAGAAGAATTTTGGGTAAAAATTGAAAATGGAGAAAGTAAAAGTTTTTTGCCTTTTTCTTAGTTTTACTTCTAATTCCGACAGTGGTCGTTCATCTGGTAGATTCAGTTTTATTTTAAAGCAGTTTTAGGTGTCTTTGGGTTTTAAATTAGGAATAAATGATAATTAGTTTAACATATTTTAATAATATTATAGTAGGTATACTAACCAGAACCAATGTTCTTTTTTGATACTTGATATATTAAGGCTTTAGACCTTCTTGGGTTTTTGTAAACTTAAAAACACATGATATTTTGGTAACAAATGACTTTAGTTAGCCTAGTCTCATCTGTCCATATACATATATATTTTTTAAATAGTTCTCTAACAATGTTTTTTCATATCGCAGACTGGGACTTTTACCCGTGTTTTATAAATTTTATTTAACTATTGTGTTAAAAAAAACTACATTAAATTTTACATAACAACACAAAATAAACAACAATATAATTAATAAGGCGTAGTGTTTATTCAGATAAACAAATATAAAGTGAACTAAAAATATTTACAAAAAAACTTTTAAGTACATAATGTTTTTTGTTTATGTATAAATAATTAAATATTATTGATTTTAGACATATTATATGAAATGCGAATAAAACTAACTATTAATAAAGTAATACTAACAAACTTAATGTTGTTTTTAATAATTAATTACCATAATGACCTATAAAACAGCGGGAGGTTCATATAGATTGTAATATTTGCTTTCTTTTTAAGGAAATTTGTTTTAAAAAATATAGGCAAGAGCAATTAAAAGCCTTGTAAGGTAATATATTACTATCTACTAATAATGTAAAAATATTAGTCTTAACCAATCATGAATTTCTTTTCAAGGTATAAAGGCAAAAGAGGTCGTCTTAAGGCCCTTTTTACATGGCTATATCCATTCTTAATTTAGTTTAACTTTTCGCTCTATTTTTATTTTTAGTTTAGAAGAACAGTTTTTTTTTCACGATACGTTCATTTCTCACCATTCCCTTATAAATTTCAACAAAATCGTTTATCTGGGAAATTGCGTCACATTATCCGTATAATATGTTTATACCTTTATCTACATAAAAGAATTATAAAAAATAAAACAAAATAGATCTTGTCAGTTCTCAGTCTCCGATTCCATTCTTCATTTTTTTATTTTTTTATTTTTACATATATAAAACACTAACAGTTCGACTTAACCGAAACTGAACTACGAACGGATATGACCATCTAAAGCGTTTTTGAGTAAAACAACTTTGTTGTTGTTGTATTTAATAATTTTGTTTGTAGATTCGACATAGTATCCTCCTAATCTTATGCAGCCTCTAGCTCTAATAATTATCAAAGAATATGCTAACCCAATGCTGGAACATTATTTTTTATTGTTATGAAAATAAAAAAAAACTTTTTGATAAGTATTTTTAGTGCCAATTGCAACAAAATAACCTCATGTTTTTAGATGTCCTTAATAAACGAAAACTTGTGCTTCTCAAAAACGCTTTAATTAATTTATCAATACCGAACAAAAGTACCCCTTTTTAGCCAAGTAGCTGAGTATTATCGGCACCGTTGCCAGATTTCCCAGTTTTGCGTAGGCTAATATTAATAAGTCCACAAATTTTTAAAATTTCATTTTTACTAGCTGCTAAGATATCACAACACCACACTTTAGGTAAAAACTTTAGAGGCGCTCAAATATCAAACATGTACAAATTTTGGCATTTAAGGGTTTCTAGATAAGTAGAATTTAGAAGTGATACTGTCATTGATGCCAGATTTTCCAGTTTTGCGCTACATGTATATTTTTCATATTTTAAATGAAATGCCCAATTTACCTTAATTGCAATAAAAGAAGCGTGCCAACTTTATTAAGATTTCAAATTTTTAAAATTTAATCTTTACGAGCTACTGAAATATGACACCACCACAATTCTATTAAAATTTGCAATAATGCTAATTTACTGATCAATTGGGCATGCCAAAAATTCCTAAATACCAAATTTTGAAAACATAGCTTTAGCGGTTTTAAAGATATTTAGGCCCAAAACTACTTTTTTTCTAAAAGTGTAATATATTATGTCTCAACAACTAATAGAGACAGAATTTTCAAAATTTAGAAACTTACTAAGTTTGATCTGTTCAATTTAATGCAATAGAAATAAATGGGGCATTTTTTTAAAAATAAAAAAAAGATGTGTAGCACAAAACTGGAAAATCTGGCAGCAGTGTCGATTTACCATTTAATTTCACATGTCCAAAACACCTTAAATTTCAAATTTGGTAAATGTAGCTTTAGCGGTTTTAAAGATATTTAAAAGTTAAGGTAATTACTACCCCAGTATCTTAGAGGTACTTACCGGCTTATCAAAAAAAAAAAAAAAAAAAACAAAATCAAGAAACTTGCCACATTATTTTTATGTGTTCTTTATTCCGAGAGATTGCTCGTATAATCTGGGACACCCTGGATTTATATTTTATTTTATATTAAAATAAACAAACATCTGATTAAAAAATCATAATCATCATATCGATATATCACCAATTGGGTTTACTTTGTCAACTTTTCACACAAGAGAAAAACAAAAACGAATTGTTTTCGTTAAAAGGCGACCAATTAAAATATATGTCAATAACGCGCATTGTCATTCTCGTTAGCCGCTTGACCTATTTCCAAACAAATTAATTTCGAAGAATATTATCCAATAATTGTTTTTAGTATGGTAGGAACTTTAAAAGCTATTATTTTTGTGACATACGTAAATAAAAAAAACAAAGCAATTACAGTATGTCCTGTATTCTTTTTGATGTTTTACATATCTTTATTAGTTTTAAAAATATGGCGATATAAAGAAATTTTATTAAGCATAATACTTACTAATTATTGCCGTGATATACCTAATTGAAATGTATATTCATTCTTCAGATTTGAATAGCTAGATTTTTGAAACTATTAAGATGGATGTAGTAAATAACGTATTTTTAAAGCTATTTAAAAATCTTTGTTTTTCAGGTTTTTTCATCTAAAAAATCGTACTTTTGGCGTACGCTGTAAATCCTAGGAAGCAGGGCCGTTTCCAGGGTATCTGGCGTTGTGGTGCAAAATATGATTTGCCGTCCCTGGAGGAAATTGTTACTTCAGGACCAAAAAAAGGTCCTCATCCCAATTATTTAAATATTTAATTTCTCCATTACTTCGTTACTCTTGTTTTTGTATTATATGTACATATTTATAAAAAAATAAAGGTTCCCACTTTTTAATTACCCTCTTTTCCTATTTCAAAACTTTTATTCCTAACATTTTTCCGCCCCTACAACGTTGCGCCCTGGTGCCTTACACCACTTGCACCACCCGGTAGGCACGGGCTTGCTAGGTAGTAATAAAAATCTGAATCAAATCTTGACTTGGTTCCAATAGAACCACAGCAGCATATGCACTCTGTCGAATTAAAAAAAAAAGAAGATAGGTTCACAATTGACGGAATAATAGGTAAACTCCATACCCAAATACATTAAAAAAATATATACAGTCGAACAGAGCACCTCTTTTTTTCTGTAGTCGATTAAAAAGATCTATTTAAGGTAAAGAAGGTAAAGGGTTTTCCATTTTTAGCGCTCTATCTTTGAATAAAAATAAAACAAATAAAGAAAATTATATTGCAGTGGCTGTATTTTTATTTTAAAGCATATATAAAGTTTTAAAAATTATATCAGTCAAATGACCGCCGCGGTTTCGCTGAGTCATTCGAATACTAGAGATCCAATTTTCGATGACATTCTGACACAAATTTGCCCAATTGGTCTAATATCACCAATAGTGCGAGCTATGTTGGCCTTTAGGGCGGCAATCGTTTGTGGTTTGTCCGCATATACTCGAAATTTGATGTAACCCCACAAGAAGAAATCCAACGGACTTAAATCACAGGACCTAGGTGGGAATATCATAAATTTAACGCAGTGCACAGAATGTTTGGCGAAATAAACCCTGTTTTTGATAAAAGGTTTTAACGATTTCTTCGCGTTGTTCAATTGTGTAGCGAGCGAAGGGCTGTATCATTCCTGCCTTGGTCATGCGCCGTTGTCAATCATCGAGCGTTAAAAATGGAAAACCCTTTATAACTAAGGTAACGTAAATACAACTTTTTGTAACTTTACACCTTATTTTCCGAATACCCTTTTCTTCTTCACATCAACGATCTTCTCTCGGTCCACAACTAATTCCATTCATAGTTTCGCCGACGATAGTACCCTTCACTCCAGTTTTCAGTTTCCAAAACCCATCACTAAATCTGATTTGGAAAACAAACGCAGAGCGATGCAGATATCTCTTTCGCAGGATCTTAATTTAATATTGGATTGAGGCGCCAAAAATCTCGTCCATTTTAATGCATCCAAAAGACAATCATGTTCCTTCTCGCGATAAGAATCATCAAATACTCATCCTCTACTTATGAGCGGCCAAGTTTTACAGAGCAAAGACACCTTCAATCTTGTGGGCGTCACATTTGAAAGTAACCTTAACTGGCATAAACACATTGTATCTATAGCCACGGCAGCTTGAAAAAAGCTTGGATTTCTCTTTCGAGCCAAAAAGTATTTTTCCCCTAATTTATACAGTTTATATGTGTCCCAAATCCGACCTCCCTTGGAATATTGTTTTCATATCTGGGGCATGGCGCCCCCCACAACCCTAAGCATTCTTGATTCTATTCAAAGAAGAGCTATTCGTCTCATTAATGATCCTTCACTTACAGAAAGGCTTTCTTCTCTTGTCCATCGTCGGGCTGTTGGAGATTTATCGCTTTTTTATAGATAGTTCCACGGCTTTTGCTCTGAAGAATTGTCCAGTATAGTTCCTCCACTCACGGTTCCCAACAGAGAAACTCGGGGTTCCGCCCGTATGCATCCGAATACGGTCCAACTGGACAAGCCCCGGACTTCCCACTTTGTTCGTTTTTTATCTCTAAAGTTTCTAGAATGTGGAACCTGCTGCCCGCGGAGGTCTTTCCTTCCCCCAAATCTTCAAGTATTTAAGTCTCGTGTCGACAAACTCCCTCTTACCTCGCTTAAGACACCCACGGTACGTTAGTATTTAGGCTTTTAGCCTTCGTGGTTTGTCCAAAGATAAAAAAAACCTGTGTGGTTGTCTGACAAAACTGAACTCAACACTAATAAAACACCAGAATAATTTAAAACACTCATTAGAGGCTTTTATTTTACTAATTTATAGACAGAGGTTGGTGAATAACGAGATTTGTTTGCCCTCCCGGCATGTCATTGGCAAAAGGTTAATGAGGAAATAACCCAACTGTTACTAAACAATTTGTAATAACTTAATTTGTTTCAATCAAAATAGACAAACAACATAGATTGTGGTTTATGTATATGTATTGTCGATAAGGTTCATATGTGGTATGGTCTTTTCCTTTGTACTGCAGGAATACATTACTGGTATTTATATTAGGTTCAATCGATTATAGGATTGGTGAATGCATGTAATGAAGGATCAGAGTTGGGTCCAATTCTGCATTCGAATACCGCTGTATTTAATTTAAAGATTTATATTATGTATGTACAGGGGTTTTCAATTTATGTTTTGTCACCCACCTTTAACCATAACCAAGAAGGATAAAAAAGTCATGTATAAAGTTTCATACTTTTTTATTTGTTATCTTTTGAGCATAAAGAAACCAGTGAACATCAAAAACTCGAGAAAAAAGAAGAGGTAAACTTTTTTAAACTGGGACACACTGTATATTATGCTCATTGATTAAAAGATCTATTAAAAGCTTTTACAAATACACATTTGATATAACTATCTTCAATAGTTTCAAAAATATGGCCATTCAACTCAGCAGTAGGTATAATGGATATTATATTTACTATATCAGATTTAAGTGGATTATATTTTGAAAACTATTAAAGATAGATATATCAAATGAGATATTTTTGTATAGCGTAAAAGACCTTTTTAATGGTAACATAATATACAGATTGCTATTTTTAAAAATTACCTCTTCATTTTTCTTGAGTTGTTGATGTTTATTTGTTTCCTTTCTTATGCTTAAAAAATAATAGATAAAAGGTATGAAATTCTTATAAAAACGTTTCTCTTTTTCTATCCTTTTTGGTTATAGTTAAGGGAGTGGCAATATAATGAAAACCCTGAACTAGTTACAAAACTCATATAAGGCATTTTCAAATATTGATTCGATGGGTTGGGGTAGATCCAATAAACTGTTTTCAAGATTCATTTTGATTTTCGTTATTTTCTGAATACGTATTTTGGTCTTTTTGCTTGCAAGCATGGCTTTCATGCTAGGTGAATCGCCAGCTCTCTCTCTCCTCTCGAGTCAAATAAGTAACGGCGCTTATAAGCTTTCCAGGACTTTGTCGTTGGAACACTCTGGATAGTCGAACTCTGTAGCTCCCAGTAGTTCCTAGCACATGTCAATAACAAAGCTATGAGCTGCATAAATTGCGGCCATCTTCCCAAGAACTGCTACTGGTATCGCGCATAACCGGTTTTCTCAGTACTGACGTCACCCGCAGCGCCCGCCTCAGGTTATAGGAATCTTCGCTCACAGCGCCTAGTTCCAGAAAAGATGCCTTTTAATTAAGTAGAGTGTTTCCTATCTTCCTCGGGGCACCAGTACGACTTTCTTCCACATCCTCCATGCACGATTCCACGTGAAAGCCAGTATAAGCTCCCTTCAACGTCTAATCACTACCGAGAACCAACGGAAACCGTATATTGGCCTTCATTCATTGGCTTCTTGTCGAAACAAAGCATAACTCTTTTACTTTTTAAATTTTTACAATATTTAGGCTATAAAATAATATAATCAATAAATATAAAATTATTGTTTTTCTTTTTTTTTTAGTTATTTTAATAGACACGACATCATTATCATTATATATAATAAAACTAAGTTGATAAAATGTGCGTGCCGATAATAACTTGAAAAGAGTCCCGATACGATAAAGGGACTTATGATAGTGTGATAGCCCTTTATCCCCTCTCGAACAAGAAAGTTCCCGTTTTAACCTAAAGGGCGTATTTTTAAAGATATAAGGGCTCTTCCAACCCTTAAACCTGGAAATTAAGTGTAGTGGCGCCATCTGTTGTCGAGTATTTGAACTTCATTCAGAACAACGGTTATTTGGGTCTCATATCAACTCCCGCGCGAAGCCGGGAATCATAACTAGTATATAATAAAACTAAGTTGATAAAATGTGCGTGCCGATAAAACTTGAAAAGGAGTTCCGGTACGATAAAGGGACTTATATAGTGTGATAGCCCTTTATCCTCCCCTCGAACAAGAAAGTTCCCGTTTTAACCTAAAGGGCGTATTATTAAATATATAAGGGCTTTTCCAACCCTTCAACTTAAAAATTAAGTGTAGTGGCGCCATCTGTTGTCGAGTATTTAAACTTCATTCAGAACAACGGTTATTTGGGTTGCGTTTCGAAAGGCGCTACGAGCAATTGCAGCATGTGTAGTAATGGCGAGAAATTTAAAATTCCAATTTCAATAAAGTCTTATATTACATTTTTTACTATAATAAAGTTATTAAATTTATGATACTTTTATTTTTGAAGTTAAAGCGACATAATTTTAGTTATTCATTATCTATTTAAAAGATTGCAGTTTCCAATTAAATTAGCCTTTAGTTTTACAATTAACAAAGGACAAACTTTAAAATATTGTGGCATCAACCTCAAAGAATCCTGCTCTCTTACGGTTAGCTATATGTAGCTTGCTCAAGAATGGGAAATTCGAAAAATTTATATATATTAAGGCAAAGAACCAATTTTAAAAACGGTATTTACCAATCGGTTATGTTGACGTTTGAACAATGTATTATACGTCAAAGTTGCCACCATTTATTACCGCGGTTATAATTGATTGAACGCCTAAAATTGTTGAATAAGAAAATGTTTTCAATATTTTTTTTACTTTTTTACGTCATAGTTTATTTTTTTATTTCAACTACCACGTAATCTCATATCATCTCCCGAGCGAAGCCGGGAATCATAGCTGGTAAAGTTGAATCGTTTGTTTCACAGAAACCCCCTATCTCCAGAATATTACATTTGAGTAAACTAATAAAAACTACACAGTTTCAACAAAAACAATTTTTTTGTGATAAAAAACAGTTTTGAAGCCGCCCGACAGACCTTTTTAATGTGCATAGATAGGGGATTTCTGCACTAAACGATGTGTTTACCCCTATACAATTCAATTTTACCCCAAAGTCAATTTCTAAAATTTTGGTCGATATGGGCTTTCTGAAATAAACGATTCAATTAATAAAACCTTAAAAACGGAACAGCTGATTTTGATACTTTTATGTTTAACCCGCCAAACCCTGGCATTTGCCTGAGGTCAGCAGGATCCAACCCGGGTTAAGGATCCGACCAATTTATGAACACAGGTAGAGAATGGTCGATCCTTTTTTGAACGGATGGATCGGGTTAGCCCTAGATCGTTTTTTAAAATGTCTATAGAAACTTTCATCAAAATAATTGAGAATGTTAATAACTTTGACAATAAAAAGCATGTACAAAATAAAAGAATTTACATGATAAGCCATTAACTTAGTTTTAAAATAAACTAATAAAATTAGAAAATATAAAATAATTTCGGAGACACGTATACATAAATACGTGACAAACATGAATTCCGCATTAAATCCTATCTATGATACTTAAATTCAAGATTATCTAAATAATCAACAAAATAATTTATGGCGACCTTCAGTTTTATACAACGAAAATACGTGACGTCACGTCACACCCACGCCGCCTAAGATGAAACAATTTAGCTATTTACAAAGTGAAAAATCTGTTTAACAAATTGTAGTACATCTTTTTTTCTCTGTCAATTCAAGGTCCTTCAGGGACAAGTTATGTAAATATTTAACCGATGTTCGTCGTCCTGTTATTTCACGAGTCGAGGACAAAGAGGTTGTAAAATTTCCTATATGCGTAGAGGGTGTTTTAGAGGACGTTGGCTACGTAAATAAAACTGATATATTTTTTTATTACCTTTTGTTAAATACATATTAACTTTTTATTTGTGTGGAGTACATAGTACAGGGTGTCCCATTTTGGTTGTCCCTTATGGGAAACTTGGAAACCATAAGAGATATTAAAAATCTGATACCCCATCCTCCAGTTCTTTTTGGAGAAAACATTTATGATAAAAACAGATCATTGCTATCGCGAAGCGTTTCAGAGATACAGGGTGATTCTCGATTTTTTCACTTTTTGAACATGCCTTGTAGCTTTGTTGTTATTACAGATACGAGAAAACTACTTCCACATTATAAAGACACTTTTTTCCGTAGAATCCAGTGGCATAGCCAAAAAATTTCTTGAGCTGTCATTTTTGACATATGACCCAAACATGTTTTTTTTTATTAGGGACACCCTATAAATGATTAGATAGTTAAATTGCTTGTTTTTTTCTGATTAAAATAATAGATCATAGTAGGTGGTTTAATAAATTTTTACGTCAAATATTGGAAAAATTATGAAGACGCATTTATTTATTTT
Organism: Listronotus bonariensis; assembly: GCA_014170235.1. NCBI lineage: Eukaryota > Metazoa > Arthropoda > Insecta > Coleoptera > Curculionidae > Listronotus > Listronotus bonariensis. Next base: position 44,764 of record JACEGR010003572.1, on the reverse strand, counting down.
AAAACTTAAACATTTCCTACCACTTTATTTATAAATATATAAGGATGAAATTATGGTGGATAATATATATGATAAGGAAGAATATTATATATATATATATATATATATATATATATATATATAAACGATACAGTGTGTCCCAAAAAATTAGAAATAATTATTTTTATGTTTAAATTTAAAAATTCATAGCGTCCTTATTTATGAATTTGAAGAAAAAAATTTTGGTACTGTATTAGTGTGATAATGTTGTATAAAAAATAAAAATCAAAGTTATAGAGCGTGTGTCAAAAATTTTTCGATTTTTTGGACTTTAAATTTTTTTTTTGTTTTTTTTTCTCTATTAGTAAAGTTGACATGGAGAATTCATAAAAAATAAAAAAATAATAAAAGAATCAAAAATTTAAAAAACTTGATAAACTTTAAGTTTAATTAATATAACTTGTTTATTATTGTTGTTGTAAACCAACTTTTTGTTTTTTTCTACGGAAATGTCTCCTGAGCTAAGGGATGACAGATTCCTTTTTAAAACAAAAATATAAAACAATTTAAAAAACAGATAGAAGCCGCAATGCGTCTTTAAAATCATAATTTTTTCAATATTTGACGTAAAAATTTATTAAACCACCTACTATGATATATTATTTTAATCAGAAAAAAAACAAGCAATTTAATTACCTAATCATTTATAGGGTGTCCCTAATAAAAAAAAAACATGTTTAGGTCATATGTCAAAAATGACAGCTCAAAAAATTTTTTGGCTACGCCACTGGATTCTACGGAAAAAAGTGTCTGTATAATGTGCAATTAGTTTTCTCGTATCTGTAATAACAACAAAGCTACAGGACCTTTTCAAAAAGTGAAAAAATCGAGAATCACCCTGTATCTCTGAAACGCTTCGCGATAGCGATGATCTGTTTTTTACCATAAATGTTTTCTCCAAAAAGAGCTCGAGGATGGGGTATCAGATTTTTAATATCTCTTATGGTTTCCAAGTTTCCCATAAAGGACAACCAAAATGGGACACCCTGTACACATGGCTTAGTACAGGGTGTCACAAAATGTTGTTGGAAAATTTAAGGGGCTAATTCTACTACTGAAAATATGTTTTTTTTATATAAACAAGGGTTTTTCCAGCAGTGGCGTTTGAACAAGATTTGTATTGAATTGCTTTTAACAGAAAACTAGTACGCCACTGCATTTTCTTTTAAATCAATAATATTTTGAAATACTTATTTACTTTGGAATTAACTCGGTCTCTTGATATTTTTCGTTTAAAGAAATAAAAGCTATTTTAATGCGTGGCAACATCGCTAAAATTTGATATGGTGTTTTGTATGTAAAATTGGTGTTTGTCTAATTTGTAATAAAAATAGAAAGGGATAAAATACTTACATTACTACAATTCAAATTTAATTTTAAAAAATTGTTTAAGTAGTACTTTAATAAAAATTAGACAAAAACAAATTTCATACAAACACCATATCATATTTAGCGATTTTGCCATGGGTATACATGGCTTTTATTTACTTAATTGAAAATCGTTCGTGGTTCGAAAAAATTCAAAGTAGGTATATGAGTATTTCAATAATAATATTGATTTAAAGAAAAAGCAGAGGCGAACTATTTTTTCTTTAATAAAAAGGCTTTTTTAACATGTTACATTTTGAAATAAGTATGCACCAATGATGGATTGCCAATGTTATAAATTGCGCGAAAAAAGTTACATTTCATGGGCGAAAAAACCGGTTTGTGCGCAAGCCAGCTAAGGGGAAAACGCACCCGGCGCCAAACAAACTATCCGCATTATTGGAAAGAATTTGTTGATGAAGTCTTGGTTTTCTGTTCGAAGTACGGTAGCTAATGGGCGTCACGGTCAGACCGCGGTCGGAGGGTACGGGTGCCGATGTTTCTATTTTGCCACGGCTTTTAAGTGCGCATGTTCGTCCACCCACTGCGCGAGGTCATAACAATCCGAAAAATGCTTCTTGTCACTGCGGATCTAAATGTAGGTTATCTATGGTATGCACTAATGAACAAACCTAAATTCTCACCGTTAACGCATAAAAATAAAAAGTTACTTAAAATGAACAAGTTTGCATATTTAAATGTTATTTTTAATTTTAAACATCTTTTCTTAAAAAAAATATTTTCAATAGTATGAAAAATTAGAGATACTTTCCTCTTAAGCAAAATTCATATTTTTTGACATACCTTGTATATAACTGCAAACAATTATTATCTGATGATTGCATTTTAGGTTTTAGACCATGCAGAAGAACATGTTTATAAGAAAGAAAAAAACTTGTAAAATTAATAATCAAAAGTTATTCCATATGGTGCGAACTAAGGTAGACACTCTGTATAAAAAAACATTAAAATAAAAATTTAACACTCTGTATCTGGAAATCAATACAGTTTCGTAACCCATGTTTATATGAACTTTTCTTATTACCTTCTGATAACCCTCGGGCCAAGTACAGAAATACTGAAAACAAATGCGTTGAAAAATGAAGGGGAGGACCTTTTTTTTGGGGGCCCTACTTTACTTTTTTGGCCCAGGGCCCCTTCTGACCTGGCTACGCCACTGCGTTAACCTCTTAAATAACTACACGACTTTGCATTAAAATCACAGCAAAATTCGTTCAAGTTTAAATTATTTACCTATTTTTTTCTTAGGAATGTCGTATCCAATTTAATAAGGTATATTCATAGCAACTTTATGTATTTTGTGAACAAATTGTATAAAGTATACATTAACCAAAAAATATTACCGTCATTTTCCTTTTTATCTTAATTTTACGACCCTTTTTAATAGCTAAAAGCTTTTTTCAGTTTTCGCTTAAGTTGAATGAACGCCTGCTTTGAAAAAGTGCTAAACCAAAGTTTTTTCTGCAATAATTTAAGAATATAGCCTGTTTAACCAAGAAGGTTAACTAAAAATACTTATATTATATTATGTGAAGAATAATATTTTATTTTAAATTAAATTATACAGAGTCCTTTCAAAATGACTTATATTTCGCGGATATGAAAAAACACATGAAAAGAGTACTTGTCAGGGAGCTTTAAAAAAAAGGTCCCCCTTTTCATTTAATTTTTTTTCCAAGATGGAGCCCAGCAGTCGTTTTAAAACATTCATCTGTCAAGTTTACTCTAAAATATAGAAACTATTTACTTAACAATTGTATCTCCCAAAGTTTAAATTTTTAAACTGACTAAAAATTAAGTAGTCTTGAACAATTAAAACAAAACATCTACTATTACACTATTAATTGAGGCATTACCCTAAAAAAGGGGCCTATTGGTCGATAGGCCTTTTTTCCGGAGATCATTTTAAATGAACCGCCATGTTTTAAACTATAAATCCTAAAATTTTTCTAGAGATTTGGCAACGCTGTGCGTTGTTGTTGACGTTTCTCTGACATCCCTTTAATATAAAATGATATGTTTACAAAATTTTACTTGGCTTTTTCTTGAAACTAACATTTTGTCCAGGAGAATACCTCAATTATTAAGAAGATAGAAACTTAAAAAAACCTTTTTTTTAGTAGGTAGCTATGAATTTTCTATTATTTTTTACTTTTGCCTAAAGATTACTCTTGCTTGCCGTAAACTAAAGCACCTATACTTTGTGGTTATCCCCACTTCTGTATTTATCTCCTTTGTTTGTATAGCTTAAAACCCGGTCTCTAGTAGCAAAAGTCGAAAATGATTTATAAATTGAACTTCGTGATTATGTATTGTAAGAAGTTAATGGTCTCATAGAAGCTGGTAATGTGTAAGTCCGCCATTTTCATTTATCGCTTTCTTCACCCCTTGCCTATTAGGATTGTTGGCTTACTGTTTATCGTAAAATTATGAATGAATCGCTTGGTCCATATGTCATTGGAATACCCGCATTTCTTTTAAACGGAAACTCACACACGCAATTAGAGGGGTTTGTCTCTTTTTTAATGCCCGTTCGCGAGTAGAAGTAGTAACATGTCAGTAGAGCAAGCCCTTCCGTCGCTGTAGCAACGTTTTGTTTTATAGCTTTCTTATATAACTTTTTAAGGTTCTTAAAAATACTACTAAATTGAAGGAAAAGGACCTCTAAATATTAATATTAAGGGCTCAAATCTTCACGATAAAAAAAGTTAATCAATGTAACTAAACATTTTTACAAAATAAAGAACAAAAATATGATTCTTAATAATAACTACAAAATAGCTATTTATGTATCAAGGGCGTTACTAGGACTATAATGTCCTAAAGGTCGAAAATAGCTAGATTTCGACCTGATGGGCATTATAGTTCAGTAAAGCCCGTGGTGCATACAATGCTTTATGTTTTACCCAAAAAGAGTTTTTCAATGACTAATTACATTATTTATTCGCAATATAAAAAATAAGTTGCACCAATACCTGTATACGTAAGTAGATAATGACTGGTGTTAAGTTTGACTTTAATGTTTCTATCAGTTAGTCAGTTGGCATTTTTATTTAACGATTTGCTTAAATGGAAGAAATTCCACAAAATATAAGAGAAAATGCCACAAAAGCGACTGAAAATCTTTTGCCAGTTAAATCAAGGCAACAGTATGATCGGGAGTATGGCATATTTGGTATTTGGAAAGATGCGAACGCAATTCTTCAAATATCCGAAACCGTTTTAATGGCATATTTTCAGGAACTGGTAAGTTATTGATTTTATTTTAATACATATGTTTAACAAACTTTATTATTTTTAGTCGGAAAAATACAGTCCGAACTCTCTCTAGATCAAGTATTCCACCCTAAGGTCTACGTTGATGGTCTATGAAAATATAGACACTTCGCAATACCATCGTTGCATATCTTTTTTAAAAGTTAAGTCGAAAGGATACGTCCCGAAGAAGTGTAAAGTTTTGGAAGGAGAACAAATATTAAAATTTATTAAGAAGGCTACTGATGATATCTACTTGGTACACAAAGTCATATTGGTAATGGGTGTTTTTGGAGGTTTAAGACGAGATGAGTTGGTCAAAATGACTATTGATGACATTGAAGATAGAGGAACAGTCTTGGTTATAAAGGTACCAGAAACTAAAACTTCAACTTCAAAAAGTTTTACTATCATTGAAGAAGATTTAGGCGCTTTAAATTTAATAAAAAAGTACACAACATTAAGACCAGCTGGAATAAAGGAGCGAAGATTCTTTCTTACCTATAGAAAGGGTCGATGTACAGTACAACCCATTGGAAAAATACCATAGCAAGCTTCCCAACATTGATCGCAAAATTTTTAAAATTGGATAATGCAGAAGCTTACACCGGCCACTGTTTGCGTCGCACATCGTCAACTTTACTTGTTGAGGCAGGTACTTCGTTTGAAACGCTAAAACAAGATGGGAAATGGAAAAGCTCTTCAGTAGCTGAAGGATATATAGAAGAAAGTATTTCATCCAAAAACAAAGTAGCCAAAATGATTGCCAATTCAGTTAATTCCGAGGTTAATTCCGTATCGACTATTGAAAATTCTTTAATGGAGAGTTAGTGCTACCACCGCTGCTACCATCACAAAAAACACCGACCATTCTATAGTGGGATCAGCTACATTTTCCGGGACATTTCAAAATTGTAAATTTTATTTTGGAAATAAAGTTTAATTTTTAGTATTGTTTAAAGAAAATTTATTTTTGTATAAACTTGATCTTTATTGTGAGAGAAATAAAATTGGATAAGCAATAAAATTTCCATATTAGCGCATTAGGACATTATAAGCGGACATTATCATAATGCCCGCTTATAATGCCCTAGGTGTGATAGCAGGTATTATTGCTACCATAACATATTCCGTTTCTAAGGTATTACAGATCAATAATAGATGGGTAAAACATAAAGTTTTTTATATATAATTTTTGTGCAAGTAATGCGTAAAACACATAATGGCATTCCATATTTGTTCACTTTCCTCTACCAACATCATAAAAAATGTATTATTATCTTATACTTTTAAAAAGTGACTTTAAAGTACATTTTCTTTTATTTCAAATCAAAACTCAGTGTAAAAATTCTACTTTCATTAAAGGAACTATATCCGTTTAACCTTGCCCCTGTGATATTTACTTTTCCAAATGGTTATTTTCAGATTTGGGGAGACCATCAGAGCTGAGTGATGATGTCGATGCGGCATCGGGAAAATATATTTCTTTTCAGGCTTCTAATAAAAACTCCTACGCATTTTCTTTTCAGAGGCGTTCACTTTTTTGTTTGGAAAAAATATTAAAACCTTTTCCTTTCAAACTAAATTGCTTAATGTATTTTAAGCTAACAATAAGTAGATGTACATCGTTAAACTGAATTCGATTCAACCGATCGGATCGAACTCAGAAACGTGTTCTGATTGGTCAGTTTCGAACGAAACCTTGAAATCGACCAAAACACGTTTCTTAGTTTGATCCGATTGGTTGAATCGGATTCAGTTTACCGATGTACTTCTACTCAATGATTAGTCTGAATGACTTATAATATGAATAAAATACATAAAATATTTAACTGGGCCCAAAGATTTTTTTTTTTTGAAAAATATGTCGAAAATGTTGTTTATTAATTAAATTATACAGAGTGCCTGGGAAAATGTGGTATATTTCGCGGATATGAAAAAACACATAAAAAGAGTACTTGTCAGGAGCTTTAAAAAAGGTCGCCATTTTCATTTAATTTTTTTCCCAAGCTTTTCCCCAGCAGTCATTTTAAAACTTTCAGGGTGCAAACTCTAAGAAAGTGAATCTACGTTTTATATACCTAATAACCAAAAATAGGTTTGGATATATTATGAAATTCAGATATTTGAAGCGATAAGATTAATAAAATTATGATTTTCAATGATGTACTTACTATATCAATTTGTTCCAATAAGTGAAAAACTTCGTTCAAAAATAAAGAAAACAGTAATTTAATTTTCTTTTTAAATTAAACTGTGAATAATTTTTAAAAGAACGATTTTATTTAAAAAAAAATTAAAATACCTTTTTCAAAGATCATTAAAACTCCTTTAAGAATCTATGTTTTATTATATATAAATATTTATTTTTTCATAAGTTACAAAATTTCAAAATCTAAAAATATATCAATGTTTAAAGCTTGATTATTTGAAAAAGGTTTGTCTGGCGAAAATTTAAAACCCTTTATAGCACCTTTAAAATTTATCAGCATTGGTTTTGAAACACCCTTTAAAAAAAATAAAAGATTTTATCCTAAATGGCCAGGAGTACTTTAAAATAACATTGTTAGGTTCAACTATACTTAGAGTTATTGGTTATTGGCATTTTTACATGGCCTACAAAAAACAAAGCAAAAATGCTAACTTAGCTGATTTGCGCTCCGGGAAACCGCTTTTAATCCTTCGGTCGTGAATAACCGTTTTGGATGCAGGTTGGTGCATTTTTTCTTCTGTGAAAATTTAAACTTTACTTTAATACATACGTATTAATTTGCATCATTTATATATCAAAATGTAGGTGATTGATTGTATTTTATTATGCATTATTAAAAAAAAATGTTGTGTATAAGGCATTGTATTCTTTTTATGTTGGGTTTTAGCGTGTTTTAGTTTTATCTGATGCCCATAACTTTATATTTAAAAAAATGTGAATTTCTAGGACTTATAATAAATATTGGATATCAAGTTATCTGGTTTAATTTATTTAAAAATGTTTTATTTTATGGTAAAAATATCTTAATGGGTGGGCGGCGGTATCCAACCTATCGGGCATTTTCGCCCATTGGTTAGTTCACTTATTCAAAAATTAAGCATACGTTAATATAAACAATAGATTTAAACAATTAACGTCGTTTTTAATACCGATCTAAATGTCACTGATACAGTATTCAAATTGGCTTAGGTGTGTTTCCAGGATCTCTTATTAAAAAAAAAAATATGGCCAACTGAAATTTTTTCACTCAACAATTTTTTTATACTTGACTTTTAAATGCTGCATATTTATCAAAAAAAAAGAAAGATATATTGTTAAAACTTACATATTCGTGGGAGAGACAAACCAAAAAATATTTTATTTCATACTGTCTAGTAAATCCACTTACCCTGTATTAATTTGGGGCCGGTAAATTGCACATTACGGTACCTGGTACCGTAATATGTTGCCTAGCAACGCTGTCATGTATCGTTATAAATGTCCACGTGATTATTGTTTTGATGCCTTGATAAATGTCATTTTTAAATGCCAGTACTCGTTTATATTCCAAACTCGGCTCCTGCGTCGCGTCGCCTCGTAAACATCTCGTACTGTAATAAGTCACCTACCGGACTTATAACGTAATAGTATATTATATTACAAGTGTGGAAAATGACTAATTTGACACGAGTGGGAATATTGTAGCACGAGGCGTTAGCCGAGTGCGACAAACCTACGAGTGTAAGAAAGTCATTTTCACACGAGTACTGTACACTATTTTTCCTACGACCACAAATTATTCACCAAAAAAATTAAAGTTTGTCTTTACAGAAAAAATAAAAACAATTGAGAACTTTGCAACACTAGGGTGATTTTTACTTTGTAACACTAGTGTGATATGTACTTTTCCTCACTGCTATATTATACTGTTTTGACAATATTTTTACATCGAGAATCACCTACCTAGAAGCATTATATAACTTTTATCATTTTGGAATTCAAAAGGCCCTCACTTAATAAAAATTGTATGGTTTGGTTAGGTAATAACGGTAATAGTTTAATACGGTTTTCTGCTAAGTTAAGGGTTTTTTAAAAATTATTGATACTTACATATTTTAGACACTCTTCAAATAAAACGTAAGTGGCGCATATCCAAAATATTTCGTTTTTAAAAAATATTAGTAAACAAACTTACGGGACCGGGGAGTGAAAAGGGGTGCTGGGTGGGGTAAAATTGGTAAAACGAGTTAATGAAACTGAACATCACATGTAAAATTAAGTAAAAATTACATATTTTTGAGAAAAAATATAAAAAATATGAAAATTGTAAATGCATAACCTAAAGTCCTAAAGTAAAAAAAACGACTACTAAACGTCAGTTATACCATGCAAAATATGGAAAGCATTTGACAATGTCGGAAGGGTCTGATTCTATTTATGAATGGATAAAAGAAAGTGGATTTATAAAGTGTGTATTAGCCTCAGGTTTAATTAAGGGATTCAAAAAAAAAAAAAATAGATTTAACCAGTTGCTTGAGTACACGAAGACAGAGAGAAAGAAATTTGATCTATAGGAGTTTTTTCTCTGGCGCTTAGGTCAAACAGTCAAGCGGCAAGGCTGCCTCTATAAAGCGCGTGCTTAAAGATAGGAGGGAGATTTTTAATTTGATCTACTTACCTGACAACACTGTGCCACAGAGCGAGCAGTCAGCGAAAGTTGTTTTTTGTGGTTATGTCTATTTTTGTTTATGTTTTCATTTTTTTTGGAAACTTTATTATTACTTTTTAATATTAGAAGAAAGCTTATACTGTGTAGTAACTTAACGTTAATAAGATGATTTTCGCTAATTTGGGTTCTACTGTTTAAGGTAAGTAAAAAGTTTTTTTACTGTCACTACAATAAATATGTCACTTGCAAAACCAATAGCAGTTTTTAGAATGACATCATAATATATATCACACGAGTGTTGTAAAGTACTTTGCAACACTAGTGTGATATAACGCATTTTCAATGCATGAAACCAGTGTGCTATTTGCTATTTTCACAAGTGGTCGTAGGAAAAATACTATTGTTGTTTTAACGTTATGTTTTTTATGGTAAATTCCAATATATTTTTTTCTTTACTAAAGTGTTCTTCTGTATAGGCTGATCGTATATGGTATAAATTTGGTGTGAGTCCCATGTCTAAATCTGTACAAGTAACTGTTTTTTTAATTTTATTTTTAAATTAAATTGCATTATTTTTTGTGTATGTAAACTAACAAGAATGCTAGTTAGCCTTTTTGGCAGAAAAAGCCAAAAATGTCCCTGTTTAGAACTCTTTGGATTACTGTGTACCAGCGATTACCTTTAGAAGAATTAACTAAATACAGTGTGGTTGGCACGCTGTAAGCACGCAACACATCTGCCCTACTACTCTTAGATATTTACTATTACATTAAACATTTTTTAAATTTATATTATTAAAAATTATTTACCAAAAAACATGCTACGCCAATGCAATAAAAGCCATTGTTTTTTACTTCTTTTCTGATTGTCTCTTGTTTTTCTCATTTCTCCAGATGAGTTTTTTATTACTTTTTCTTTTACTTTTGCGATGATCAATTGAGGGAAAACATTGGATACAGCGTGGTTTTAATATACGTATGATTTTTTTATAATAAAAATGCGTGGAGATTATTGATATTGCAGAAAACGTTCAAACAAGAAAAAAACATATTTAAATATTAAATGTAACCTAAACGTTTTTAAAAAGCAAGGGAATACCAATAAACATTTATTTTTCTTTTATTTATTTCTAACAATATACATATAGAGTATATCTTAATCAACCATCATTTTTGGGATTTTGTAAAATCATCAATACATGTATATTTTGAAAATACAGGGTACAGGGACGTGCCTACCGGGTGGTGCAAGGCACCAGGGCGCAACGCTGCAGGGGGGGATTGTGGAATTAAGGGCGGAAAGTTAAGAAATAAAGGGCGCAATTTAGGAAGTGAGGTTTAGAAAGTAGGAAATCAGTTTTATTTTAAGGCGAGGACCATCTTTTTTTCTCTTTAAAACAAATTGAAGAGGAATTTATTGCTGGTAGTGGAATGGATTGCTTTTTGCTTTTCAAGAATGTTTTATATCTTAATTCATATTTTCACCTAGGGGTGGCAAAAAACAAAAAAATTGCACCACGGCGTGAGACACCCTAGAAACGGCCCTGACAGGGCAAGTCATATGTCAGAAAAAGCTCATTTACTCATTAGCCATTAAACATTTTTGATTTTTTTCCCAGTTATAAAGCCAGGCATAAAATTCACATTTTATAAATATTTTGATGTATACAGGGTTACTTACAAAAGCGTGACGGTATAAAGTTGTTTTCGTAATTGGATCATATGGTATTTTATATTTTTGTTATAGTCCTTTTTTCATTCTAACACTTTTTCTTTTAGGGTAAATAGGGTTTAATCCTAAAATTTGGAAAAAATGTAGTTTCTTTTCGAAAAATAGAAAAATCAGAAAACGCTGTCGTTTTCCTAATTTCAGTTTTTTTTTAGTTACCTAGGCAGGTAATTACCAAATGGATTATATTTGTACATTTTTATAATTAGGTCTATTTTAATTATACAGGGAGTCAAAGAAACAGTGGCAAACATAGAAAAATTAAAGCTCCAAAACTTTATAATTTTATATGGAACACTCTCTCAAGCAACAACACAAGACAATGTGATACCATAGTAACGTATTATACCGAGATCAAATTATTAAAATATTTATATTTAATAAACTAAAGAAAATCATATTTTCTGCTATCTTAAACAAAAATTGAAAAATTATTTTTATCGAAGAAAAAATGTTATGCGTAGGGTTGTCAGATGTGATGCAGAAAAAAACCGGACATGAAAAAAACATTAGTTTATTTTTAAATTCGGTAAAAGAGCTATTTATATATATATATATATATATATATATATATATATATATATATATATATATATATATATATATATATATATATATATATATATATATATATATATATATATATATATATATATATAAAAAGTTCACTTCAGCCCAGTGGCGTTTTCAGGGGTACCTTAATGAAGATTTCTGACGAAAAATGTGCGTCACTGACTTTAAAGCAGGATTGGTATTTTATTTAAACTAAGCAAGGAAAAATATTGCTTTTTACCCAAAACTGAATACCATTAATATTTAAACTAATGCATTATTCAAAATTTAATTTTGATGAGAAATATTCGTTAAGGTACCGCTCAAGACGGTGGACTGGGTAACTTTAAATAACTTCTTAATCTCTAAATAATCTATTTAACCTTTTATTAAAAATTTACCAATAAAAGTGCCAAATTTTAATAAAATCAGATTAGGGTTATTTAAGGTATTCACAAAAAACGATTTTTTAAGGTTAGCACCCTGTATCTGGGAAACAATGAATATTGTTTATATGATATTTTCTTTATATTTTTTGATGCAGACAGATTCTGCATCAAATTTTCGTAAAGACATTCTGTAACATGTATATATATATATATATATATATATATATATATATATATATATATATATATATATATATATATATATATAATATATATATATATATATATATTTGGGAATTTGGTCTGGTGATGTATTTCATTTTCGTGGTCTTCATTTTCTTCCAGACGGGTTTTTTTCTGGTTGAAAGTTGATCTGGTGATTAATTGTATATTTATAACTGTATTTGGCCCAGTCCAAATGGTTCCAAATTTCATCACCTTATACCATACGGTTTGGAAATTAGAAGGGAAGAACATACTTTAGGACCTTACAGTATACTTCAAAATCCAACTATCAGCCCTTATTTTTTTTATAATAAATGAAACTGACCATGAATCTGATGATAGTAATAGTAAATAGTATTGAGAAAATTATACGTATGTATATAAAGTTACCACACAGCATCAAATAAAAGCACTTTATAATTAGTTCTTGGTCATATAACAAGCAAACTGTTCTAGATGCGTACTCATCCATAAAATGTGTCGGCCTTTACTTAAGATGAAGCATATTAAAAAAACGACATATTTTTCTTATGTTACACTTTACGTCATGTGTGTTATAGTAATGATAGGTCACGAAGCTGTTATTTTCCTTGGAAACTTTTTTAATTTACAAATGAGTGACGTATTGAGGTTTAAAAATATAGATATATCAATTACACTATTAATAATATACATCGCGTGTTTTTAACACTTTTTATGAAACTTTTTAATGTCTACGTATTTTCCTGGAACTATTAAAATATCTCTTATGAAAGTTAATTTACTATTAATAATATTTTTCATTAAGATAACGAAAGTTGATTAATAGCTATTTGCCATATCTATAGAGCGCTTTTAGAGTTAAGACTAGGGTTGGCAAACACCGAAAAAAGCAAAACCAGTTTTAAAATCGAAAACCTAAACCGGTTTTTGAAACAGAAAAACCGAAACCGGTTTTCAAAACCGAGAGACCGAAACCGGTTTTTATAACCGAAAACGGTGTTTAAAACCAAAAACCGTAACCAGTTTTTTAAACCGAAAATCGAAAGCAGTTTTTAAAAACTAAAACGGTTCTCACCTAAACAAAAAAACTTGGGTTCCAATTTGAAAAATAAAGTTAATATGAATAGGACGATAAAATTGTAGTCAAGGTCAGAAACTAGTGATACCAATAAATTTGTCCCTTTATTTTAACCAAGCTTTACTTAAAACATTTTTTTCTAAAATGCGCCGTTTTCCGGTTATTTGCCTCTTTAAGGTTAAATGGACCACCCTGTATAATCTGTTAACCAATATCCGTTTCTACAAAATGAACGGTATTTATTTTTTTTTTAGATATAAACCGCAGTCAACCAAAGACCGATTAATTGATATTCGAAGAACCGGTTTTCGGTTTTGGTCTGATTATCTAAAAACCGGTATTCGAAAACCGATTATCCGAAAAACCGGTAATCGAAAAGCGGTATTCAAAAACCGATTTTTCAAAACCGGTATAACGGTATTTAATAACCGGTTTTCAAATATCGGTTTTAGCTAAAACCGCGGTTTACCGAAAACTGGTTAATCGGTTAACCAGAAAACCGGTTTCGGTTGCCAGTACTAGTTAAGACATTGCCAATTTAATGCTTAAATTAGCTACAATATACATTTTTAGGTATTATATTGTAAAAATAAGTATTTTTTTTGTTTTAGGGATGATAGAAGACAATTCTACCCAATTAACTTGACAGGGTGCACCAGTGCATTCAAGTTTTGAATCCTATCGGGGCACTATGACATTTGTTTAATTTTTTTCGTTTCATCCATGAAACTAAATACTAACACAAAAATGAAACGTAATTTTAACAGGTTACTAAGTTTAGTGTCGAAGATAAAATACACACTACATCTACCATTTTTTAGATTTGGATTTCCAAAACTATAAGAGATAGACATATCAAATATGGTATTTTTTTAAAGTTCTTTAAAATATCTATTTAACTGTAATGTAATATACAAAGTGTTTTATTATTAAAAACTGCCAGTTTACTATTAAATTCCTGAGGATGGTCATATTTCCGAAACTAATAAAAAGTAAATATATCACATGTGGACTTTTTTAAAGCTGTTTGATAGATCTTTAGAATGGTAATATAATATATAGGGTTTTTCATTTAAAAAATGTTTATTTTTTAGTAAATCGAAAATCCGATGTTTAATTGTCTTTTGGTTGGCAGCAATCAGCAAAAAAGTACTACACATTTACTAATTTACCCGACTTCGTTTCACTAATAATAAGAAAGTTAGCAATAGTGCCGACTTAACAATGATTACTCTGTATATTTAGTAAGCGCTGTAAAATTTTAAACTAAAAAATTGGTTTTTCATTTTATCAGTCAAATACTTTAGGTGCCATACAACACTATTCTATGCAGTGTCGAACTGGGGACAATTTGGCCCACCGGATAAAAGTTTAAAATGGCCTCCGGATAGAAAGATATTTGGTAGTTCAGACTTAAAATTAAATTTTAATAATTATATTACAAAAAATATATACAAAGTAAATGGTGCTTAAAATGGGATATGAAGACTTTTTCTGCTGACAGTATGTATTTATATGCAGTAAAGGTATTAACATAAAACTTTTAAACTTAAAGTAAAGCCTAAATTATTTCTAATCTTGTTAGTTTTCTTTTAAATCTTATTTCGGATATGTATATTTATAAAATCTAGCAAATCTTGTAGAATCGCTAACTTTAGCTTCTCCTTCAAAAGTTTTAGTTTTGTAAATACAATTCTATACACAATAGATCAGAATAAATTAATAAAAATATAAATTTTACTTACGCAATAAAAAATGTTCTTGTCATTAAGATCGGCATCATTTTTATCTGAAATGTTTCAATAACAATTAAAAAGTTCTTATTTGTTGCAAATTTATGTGACCAGCAAAAAAAATCTACATAATCACCAATCTGATATATGTATCATGTTTACATTACGAAAAAGACTTAATTTTTAAAAATATAAAAATAGATATTTGTATATTGAGAACTGTATTAATGCTTTGTACAAAAGAAATTGGTTCCTAACTATTGAATTTAAACATATTTCTAATATTTTTTCAATGTCTTTGGCCCCCAAAGCTTTTTTACATAAGTTTTGGTAGCGCTAGACAAACCAAACGTGAATATATCAAAAAAGTGGCCATCGTAGTATTAAAATATGGCTGCAAGAACAAACAAACATTTCATTGCAAAAAATAATCTAGAGGGCAGAGATAGCTGTACGGATGGTTATTTTTTTAAATTGACCGGAAAATTGAATTTTCCACTCAATTTTAAGCAGAAAATGCTATTTTACAGTTTACTTTCCGGTCTCTCATTTACTTTCCGGTCCCTGATATCAAAAAATCCTGTTAGCCATGACCAAAATTGTCAGAGTTCAATTGTTACTATTTGACAGTTCAAGATATTGTAAAGTAAAGAAAGCATCATTTTGCCAAAATGGAGTCAGACATGGAAAATCCAGATGAAATAATTGAAGCAGCTTTGCCTTATAGTCGTTTAAATATAACACTAAAAATTTACACAGTTTTTTTCCGGTCAATTAAAAAAAAATTATGTACGATACTCGACCGGAAATAATTTTACGGGTCTCCTCAAAACTACAGGACTCGCCTACGGCTCGCCCTGTAAATGTTTTTCGTCGACCCGTAAAATACCATTTTCCGGTCTAGTAACGTAAATAGCTATTTTAGACCTTTTTATCCCATTTTTTTCTTACTTTGGAATCCAGCGGGCAAACTTTCGACACCAAATTGTGTTTGTACCTGGGGTAATCGAAGGGTCAAATTATGTTAGAAGAAATTTCGACACCGCACTGTAAAGCAGGTATTTACGGCGCCCGACAGGGTAATTAAATCAGTTTTAGGGAATTACGAATGGTTAGTTCTGGTAAGAAAGTCCTTTTTTTCTAATTGAACCCAAGACTAATACATATTATATAGATCCACTTAAGAATTCTATTTCCACCTTTGGGGTACCAAAAAATAAAATATTGTATGATATGTCTTAAATAAAATGTTGCATATATCGAAAAAGAGTATTTATTTGGTGTCGAATATACCTGTAAGTTATAAACATACTTTTTGGTCTGGTGTCGAAATCTGCCATTAAATTTTAGTCACTACCTGCTTAGTGTCAAAATTTTCGCCGCTCTTGGAATTATTCTTCACTTTACCTTCATGAGTGGCCCCCGAGTGACTATTGCCTGGTTTCCAGGGGCGGTCATAAGGAGGGGGCCATGAGGGCCATGGCCCCCTTCATTCATGCCACATTCTTTGTAACTGATACATTTTTTTTACCTAAACACACCTAATTGCAAATATGGACATTTAATGATGATATGGCCCCCCTTGGAAAGTTGATATGACCGCCCCTGCTGGTTTCTCGGTGGCCCAATCCTACATTGATTCTATCATTAACTCCATTTCACACTATTTGCTAGTTACAGCGTTATTCAAGCCGACAAGACTCATTAATTAACAAAATAAAGAAAACATCATTAGAAACGAAATAAGTTATTAAACTTCCCGCCAAGGTTTTTTCGTAGGTGGCTCTAAAAGGACTTTTACAAACTACACATAATAAATAAACAGAGTATTACAACAAAACCCTGAATTATTGGAAAGAAGGTCGTAATCATTAGGAAAATTATACGTCAACTAATCTAAGTACAATTCCCAACATTTTTTCTCCAAGCACTAGTCCTACGCGCAAGCAGGTAATTTATTTTAATTTTAACAACTGTTATTTTCGAGTTATTCACCTTTATTTACGTATGTAATGAAATAGATAATTGGAAATTATTATTTGATTGATACTTAAAGTAGAGCATGCATAGCGTATTGGCCAATACCTCGGAATGAACCTTCAGAGGACTTTTACTATTAGAGTTTGGAAAAAATGCATAACCTTAATTTTGTTTCTTAAAAAATGCTTACGAAAGTACCGATATAAAGTGTTTTATTGTAAAAGTGTTGCAAGAGACCTTCGGATCAATGCAATGATTTGAAAAAAGACCCCTGAAGTGTCAAAAACTCGGAAAAAGTGTATTTAAATTGTCCTTTCTTGTGTCTGACGTTATATCTAATGTTTAAATAGTACAAACAAAGAAATATTTTCCGTTTTTAAAATTACCATTTTTTATTATGTAGTAAGTAAACATTTTAAAAAACATAAAATAGAAGATGCTTTGTTTGCCTTTTTCAAACGTAAAATGCAAACAATCCTTTTTCTACTCTGGTGCGATAGTCATCTTTTCCGCACGCATTATATGTAGTTCTGAATATGTCACTTTTTTAAACCAAATATTAGCGAGTTAAAATGAAGGATTTTTAGGCACAATTTTGCTTTGACCAAACCAACTCAAGAAAGTGGAAGAAACACATTCCGCATACACCAATATTTTCACAACAAAAAAATAACTTTTTTAATCATTATTAACCTGCAAAAACTTCTTTAATCCTTTATTAACTTGCAAAATGCCACAAATTGTACATTTACCAACAATAATAATAAGTAAAAGAAGAGTATTAAGTAGCATTGTGTTAAAATAAAAAATAATATTTTTTAAAATGTTTTCCTCTGTAACGCTCGTAAAAAAATAACGTTTTTATTCCAAATATGGAGTAGATTTCCTAAATAAATGTGACAAAGCTGCCTAACTCTGCATAATGAAAAACTCTTCTTTTCTAAATTTTTAAACACAAGGACGTCACGAAGCATTTAAATCCCAAAATGGTGTTTTGATGAGGGCTTTTTATATTTGAGTTAAAATACATAATAGCCCTGTTATAAAGTTTAATATTAAAACAATATTTTACAAAAGTATTATTTATTTATAAAAAGTTATTTTTGATCAATAAGAATATAACGTATGTCCTAAAAGTTTTGGCACACAATATTTATCGGTTTTAACGAAGAAGCTGCGCTTGAGAGTATTTGGGGCACATACGTCTCTTTCGATATTTAAGACCATTCCTCCTCAATTCCAACGATATCGTACTCTTAAAAGATCTGTATTGCCTAGCCAGTCTCCTCGTTGACATTCCAATCTGGTTTTTTGCTCTTCTCACCAATCTCTCTAACCTCTGTGCGGTAAATGCACGTGGTCTTCCGCTTTTTGGGAGATTCAGACATGGTATTCCCTGCTCGCACTCCGCTATTGTTCTATAAATGGTTCTGCGTGAAATGTTTTCATTCTGGAATATTCGACAGATTTCAGCTTTGGGTATCCGCCCAACTAACTTGTAGATACTTTTTCTTATTTCTAATTTATACGACATCTTAAAGCGAAAACTTCAAAATAAATAAATCTCAACTGACAGTAAATAAAGTAAATAAACTTTTGTTTTCAAAGGCAACTTGATATTATTTTGTATTTGTTAAAATTAAAGACAATGTGTTTTGTGCCAAAACTTTTAGGACATACGTTATGCAAAGGCCCCATTGTGTTAAACTTTTTTTTAATTTTGAAATTTCAAGCATTGGGTAACTGCGGGTAATGCATTTAAAGGACCTTTTTTAAACAGTCAATGTCAAGTTTAAGTTTGCAATATGGTCAGGATATTAAAAAAACTTAAATAAATATAGCTGTATTTTGCGCATTTAGATATATTTTTGAAGGTTCTATTCTATAAGCATAATTTTTTTTTTTTTTGTAAATTAGGAATATTTTATTTGTTATCTTATTATTTTCTTAAAACTTTTATATAACTTTTGTACGTTGTGTTGTAAGAGTAACTTTTGCATTCTTAGATAGAGAGAGAGATATTTATTTTGTTTAAAACTGAAAACTTTATCCATAGAGTAATATCAAAAACTTTACCATATTTACTTTACAAACTTCCAATGACAAATTTGCATTTTAAAGCTGTAAAAAGATTCTTCAAATTGAAAAAATAGGTCAAGTAAGATCTAGCATAAAAACTACTAAGAGTACCCATACAGGGTGTTTATTTAAAAACTTACCACACAAATTATCAGCGAAAAGAAGCAGATTTGAGGAAATCGCCGATACACGTCAAGATATTTATTTAGTCCCTTCGACCCCTTAACCACCAGTGCCACCACCTCAAAATTTTTAAATAAGAAGATGGGTCGAGTAATATATTATCAATGATATATTTATTTAAAATAAATCGTTGATATTATTTTAAAGCTCCTAACAGGTACTTTACAACCCTAGACTATAAAGTCAATATTTTTAACTACTACAAAAAGGCGGTACTTTAAAATTACCTAAATACCTGATTGGAGGATTCTTTTATTAGTAATGTAATAAACAGGGTGCTATTAGATGGGCCAAAAAATAGACCATTTTATTTTAAATATATGAAAATATTTGGTTAAGGTGACAAGAAAAAGATGTATATATTTTTTTAGGATCTACAATTTTCCAGTTTTGCAAAAAAAATTATTTCAAAAACTGTTGGTTGCGAAGACAGATCTCTTAATATTAACATTAATGGCCTTGCGGCTTAAAACTTTACGATATTTTTTGTCACCTATAACTATATTTTTTGATACAATAAAAAAAATCGATTTTATTGACCAAGTCGGTCTACAGGGTGGGCCAAATTCGACGCTTCTGATAGGAAACTCATGTTTCTGTAAGTTTTACAAAAAACTAACCCCCATTTGCGAGGATCAAATTTCAAGCCGAATTTACTAGTGAAACCCGCAATTCGCTTTGTTGCGTCGTTTAGTCGCTACAGCGTATTTTCTAATTTCTAGCGTTTTCTTTAATCCTTTATAACTTTTTTATTTTTAAATATTTTTTAATTCTGTAAAAACATCACTGCAACAACTTTTTTATGCAGATTGCAAAAATAATTTTAGTTTTGTTTTTTTTTCTAGTAAAATCTCCTGTATATTTTTTTCACTATTAAAATAGTTAAAAAATTCCGTTTTCAAAACTTGTCACACTTTATATTTCTTCGCAGCCGTTTCTGAGATATAGCATATTTTGTCATTTATGACTGATATTGGTCGGATAGTAGGCCATGAAAAAAGTAATTAGGTTTTACTTTTAAACAATCTGGGTATAACTTTCGTTTTTATGGACTGCAATGACAGGCAACCATTTTTATTAATAATTTAATAACGCAAATAAGGGTAAAAATAATCCTTTTTATAAGTATTTTAAATTATTTTGTAAATAATTTGCCCTAAAAACATTTGGATCAGGTTTTCTTAATACGTAATATTTTATGTAAAAACAACCATTATT
This sequence comes from Listronotus bonariensis, assembly GCA_014170235.1. NCBI lineage: Eukaryota > Metazoa > Arthropoda > Insecta > Coleoptera > Curculionidae > Listronotus > Listronotus bonariensis. The sequence continues at coordinate 24,294 of JACEGR010003572.1, read as the reverse complement.
TTTTATATACAGGTAAGTAAAGATGGCCATGAAAAACAAACACAAGCTAAATTTAAGCCTTTTAGCTAACAGCTGGCATTTGTTTTCCATTGTTATCTTTAATTTACTAAAATATAAAAAATAATGGTGGTTTGTTACATTAAATATTAACGTTTTAATAAAACCTGGTTAAAAGTTCCTAGGGCAAAATATTAACAAAATAATTTAAAATACCAAAAAATAGGAATATTTTTACCCATATTTGCGTTAATAAATTATTAATAAAAATGGTTTCCCGTCATTGTAGTCAATAAAAACCAAAAGTTATAAGAAGATTGTTTTAAGTAAAAATAATAATTTTTTTATGGCCTACTATCTTACCAATGTCAGTCATAAATGACAAAATATGCAATAGCTCCGTTCTTTAACGGCTGAGAAGAAATATTAAGTGTAAACAATTTTAAAACGGTAATTTTTTAACCATTTTAATTGTGAAAAATATACAGGGTGTTTTATTTAAAATTTCCAAATATAAATAAATAAGGTAAAAATGTGCCTCCCTAGAAAAAAACTAAAATCATACCTGCAATATGCATAAAAAGTTGCTGTAAACATGTTTTTACAGAATTAAAAAATATTTAAAAATAAAAAAGTTATAAAGGATAAAAGAAAACGCAAGAAATTAAGCAACACGCTGTAGCGAGTAAACGACGCAAGATAGCGAATTGCGGTTTTCACTAGTAAATTTGGCTTAAAATTTGAGCCTCGCAAATGGGGGTTAGTTTTTTGTAAAACATACAGAAACATGAGTTTTCAATTAAAAGCGTCGAATTTGGCCCACCCTGTACAGTCTGTTTCGCGAAGCAAGTTTAGAGAAGAACACAAAATAAAACAAAAAATGAAAGAGACCAAAAACCAATCTAAATAAAAAGAATGTTTAAAGATTACAAAACCCTTTTTTTTGTGCACGGAATAAACAATAAATATTATTGTGTTCATATACCAAGTAATATATTTTATATTACTATTACCATAAAGTAACATACCTACGGATAAGAGAAACCATGGCATGCTAAAATTTTCGTACCGCTTTTTGCGGCAGGCTCAGCGCTGCTTGTCATTTTTGCCAGTTTACACTTTAAATGCGTCGGTCGAAGCCTCGCCTCGTGTAACATCAGCGGTGGGGAGACACGTAAGCTTACTGAAATGACTAACTGGCGGTATTTCAACGAGAAACGAATAAAATTATTTTGGGAGTTTTCGCATGACCTGTCCTTAAATTGGCTATTCCATGATAACTCTTATAATTTCCTTACTCTATGCTATTACTTACTCTACTTATATATCTCATTTTGCAAGTTACAAAAAAAGGCATCGGACAACTCTATTGTCCAAAAGATTAGATTTAGTATTATAAAAAATAAATTTTATAGATAAACTTTCTGAAAAAAAACATACATTTTAGAATTAAGTAGTATAAATATGTATAAAGCAATTTTGTTTTCCCTGAATAATGTGTCATCTCTGCTGAATACGAAAAGTTTTAATTAATTTCACACCTAGCTCCGCCAGTGGTAAAGGTTCAAGGATTTGGAAGTTTCATCGCCAACCTTGGTTTAATAAATACCAACTCCCCAATGAGGATGTACTTAAGTTTGTGCTTGAAACTCATTAGAAAGGAGAGTGTTTACTAATATACTGTATAATTTCAGGGCAAAAGGTTTCATTAGAAAAGCCCTTAATTCTCATTCATGTCAGAACTATAGTGTGACCTTTTTGATATTATCATCTTCTCGATGTCATACGTGGAATATGAAATATGTCAGCTAAGAGGCAATAATTTAAAATATTATGTCCTAATTGCTTTATAATACAGGGTGATCAAACTTAAGTCGGCACTGTTGCTATACTTTATTTTTTTGCAAGAGATACTAATAAAAATGTCTCGGGACGGTTAGAAAGTTGTAAACCATAGGCGCACCAGTCTCTGTGCAAGGAGCAGGTAGAAATACACCGAATTGCGTTAAATAAGGATTATAAATTTTATATATATTTTAGTATCTTTCCGTATGTGCAACTGAGTGGTTATAAATTGTTAGAGTATTGTTCAAAGTATTACAGTATTGTAAAAATGGCTTCTCCGCAGAAACGCGCATGTCTCGGCCATTTAACTAAAAAGCAGATTGTTAAAAACGTATTCGATTATACAGGGTGCGGCAGAATGAACTCCCACATTTGGGTAGCAAATAAAAGTCTACTATAAAATATAAAGCTAAACTTTTATTATTTTCAAAAGAGCACACTTTAAGGTTTTTTTAACTATATTTTCAAAATTATATCGTGTAAGTGACGGCCGTTAGCAGCGACACACATGCGAAGGCGTTCCTAGAAGTTCCGCATCACTTTTATCACCATGTCTTGAGGAATAGCAGCAGTTTCATCTCGGATCGGTGTCTTGATTTAGAAAGTCAAGAACCAGTTGCCCATAAGTTAGCAACCCATTTAAAAATTGTTTTCCGGTCTGGAACAGAGGCATTCGGAGGCAGGAAGCGCGTACAAAATACTCTTTTCGACGCGGTGACACATTCGTCATTTTTGAATAATAGCTCAATAACAAATCCACGTTGGTCACCAGACCAAGACATAGCGCCTAGTAACAAACCTTATCAATCGCCCAAGCGAATGTGACCATCACCACCAATGTCCAACTCCCATTACCGATGTTCTAGCCTGATGAAATGTAGGAGTCCATTCTGCTTACCCTGTATTAGAAATGATCAAAACTCTAATTTAAGTGTGGACGATTGTGTTCCAAAATGTGCGTTGATGACTGGAGTGGAAAAAGCGACAATTTACAGAATTTTTAAACAAGAAAAAGAGGGAGGTATAATTCCACCAAAAAAGCGATGGGGACAAAGTGAAAGGTGAAGTAGCCATGAAATAATACTACGTTTAAACTAGTAGATATAAAAACAACTATTTCAAATTGCCATATCTAATGCTTCCCAGAAAACTGGAAAAAATGTGTCGAACATGTATTAGAAGTAGAAAATAAAATGTGGTCTTTGGATATAATAGTAGATACACTTGTTGAACCTCTAATTATTATACAAGTAGACTCATATATGACTCAAGTAGTGATAGTATGTCAGATATGGAAGAATGAGAATAACTAGATGTAGATTATGTAGCATATTTAATTAGGTATAGATTATATTTTAAATAATTATTTTTGAGTATGCATTTTTAATGTGTATTATTAAAATGGTTATTATTAACTATAATTATACCAACTGTACAATATTGATATACTATAAATTTTAAAATAATTTTTACACATATAAAAGAAACAAGATTTTCATTTTACCTAAGCTGCTTAAGGGTAGAATTCCCAAAATAACTCAAGCGCACCGCCACTGTCAAGGTTTTTATCGCATTATTCCCACGTAAATATAGGTAAACATCTGTTATTCCTTTGTATTTAACCCAAGGGTTGACTGAATATTAGAACGGGGTCTGCCGGCCTAAAATTCATATAGCCTTATCAGTACATTACAGGTAGAATTGAAGAAAAATATTTATACTCGGACTAACACAGAAAGCGAATTGCCATAAAATTAAATGATTTATTACTCTCTCTGCAAAAAAATAGAGTAAATTCTTTATTATTTGAGATACGATGTCGGTTAAATTAGTAAAGTTGTAGTATTTTTTCGCTGATTAACGTGCTGCCAACAGAAAAACAATTGAATATTGGGGTTTTAATTTATTGCGAAAATTGTATTTTTTTTAAGTGGAACATCCTGTATATTATATAATCATTCATAATCTATAAAAGAGCTTTAAAAATGTCAACAGAAATTTTTTTATAGGTAGTTTTGGAAATATGGCTATTTTCAGGAATTTGTAGTAGTAAACTGGCATTTTTAAATAAAACACCCTATACAGGGTGTAACTAAATAAGTGTAAAACATTTAAGGAGGTGATTCCTCTTTGAAAAATATGAAAAAAGTTCCTATAAACATGGGTCCGAAAATGCATACTTTCCAAGATACAGGGTGTTAAACTTTTTAAATAAAATGGGTTTTTGTAATTATCTTGAATACCCTGTAACCGATTTTCTTGAAATTTTTCAATGTTATTTCTAGTAATAAGGGCCAAAGTTAGGCATAATTAAATTAAAATTATTAAGTCCAGTGGCGTCTCACGGGACATCTTATCGAAAATAATTGTATAAAAATGTACGCCACTGACTTTTTGTACACTTTTTTATTTTTTTAGAATAAGCAACTGAAAATACAACTTTTTATCTCTTGAAATTTTTTGTATCTTGCTTCGTTTTCGAGAAAAAAATAAAAACCACTTTATTGCATGTTTCTTGGGACGGAATTTTTGAATTTTGACGATTTACTGAGCAAAAACAGTTAAAGATAGAGCAAAATTAATTTTACTTTTCCTATCTTAACTTTTTAAGGACTATCTAATGACATTAAAAAGTGAAGGTCAACTGAAGATTAAAGAAGGTGAATGTTGAACCTAAATGTTGAACACCCTGTATCTTGGAAAGTATGCATTTTCGGACCCATGTTTATAGGAACTTTTTTCATATTTTTCAATGAGGAATCACCTCCTTAAATGTTTTACACTTATTTAGTTACACCCTGTATATTGCACCACCATTTAATAGATATTTTAAGACATAGACATAGACATACAAAAACTACTTTCTTAAAAGCTTTTTTAAAATATCTATTTAATGATGATGCAATATACAGAGTGTTTTATTTAAAAAGTATCAGACTATCTGTCGAAACATTTGGCAAACTATTTGTAAGCAAGCGGACTCGATAAAAGTTGGGCCAATTAAGACGAATGTAGACGAACTACCCGTCCACACAATAGTGGTTTGCCAAAGTTTGTCGTAGTTGGCCCAATGTCTGGCGGCGGCTTTAAAGAATGTATAAATTGTCTCTTTTATGCTTGTAGAAAAAATTGATCCTAACTCTTGCGGAAAGTAACTTTCTCGCACTTAACATCGACAGTTCGCTTGCGGGAAAGTATAACTTTCCGCACTTGTTAGGAAAATTACTATTTTACTGTGGAACTTTTTAAACCCAAGCCATACATTTTTATTCAGCTGTTTTTCCTATAGTCCCTGGGCAAGTAATAAAATTTACTTAATGATATTTACACTTTTAAAACCTTTTAAGGGGATTACTTTTAACTAGTCTCCCACGAATATTCATACACACAGAAAAAAAATGTCTAATACAAGGTTTTAAAAATATACATTCTTTTGAATAGTTGTGCTTTTAAACCAAGATTTATTTCTTACTTTAAAATAATAGTGGTTCTTAAACTGCGAGAAAAAATACTTTAATTTATGTCTTTAATGTAAAAGAAATTCTTTAAATTAAAATATCCTTAGTATTATTTTAAGAATATCAGAACCAAGAAATAAGAACTTAAAGATTTATGATTTAAGCTCTTTAATATCTTAAATATAAGTTTTAAGATTTTAAACAAAATAAAAATTAAATGTTTCTATCAAAATATTAATGAATTTTATTTAAAATAATAGGTTCTTATTTTAAGAACCTATACCAAAATCTTTAACCTTTATGTCAAAGAACCTATTTCTTTATATAAGTATTCACTGAATTATGCTTTTTGTACGGTATCAACGGTACGATTATATTCTACCGTCGAACAACGAAAGTTTTTATTTATAAGATACACCTGTTATTCGTTTTATTCAACTTGGATCCGAGACAGCCAGTTTGAAAGTCCTATGAGGTTCGGCAAAACGCATCATCGATGGAGAAAAGAGATTTCGGTGAATGACATGATAAGCAGGAATTCCTCTCTTAACTATCAACAAGAGAACTAGTTGTTTATTTAATAATATTATCTTAATTAAATTAAATTTTATTTCAGTCTGTGGTATTTACTATCTTGTCTTAAAGAAAGAATCTCTCAGTGGGAAAGCGCTCGATGTTTTTAACGGAATACATCGTTCTTTAATGTAGACCCATTGGGGTCACTAAATAAAAGTAAGGTTATTTTTATTACAAATGCGCCTTTTTTGAATTTAGTACGCAAAGCTGAAAACATATTTTTTTCTGTTTGAGATTCTATTTCTTTAACACATATGAAAGTCACAATTCTCTCAAATTAAATCCAAGGCTTTTGTTTTAAGATATCTTTTTTCACTGTATCGCCTTACATGGAAGCGGCGCGTTAACCCAACCTGTCAATGTCAAAAGTTTCGGGTGTCGGACCAGGCAAACGCGTCACTTTTTTGTCGGAAAAATTTAGTACAATGTTTTACATGCAATTTTACCCGCCCAATCCGATACCAAAAACATGTCCATGGGCCTTATGGTTCGTGACTGTAACACACGATTTTTTGCACACGCGCATGTTTAAAAAGTGCATATAAAACATTGTGGTAAATTTGTCCGACAAAAAAGTGACGCGTTTTTCGGTCCGACACCCGAAACATTTGACACTGACAGGTTGGATTAAAGCTCCGCTTTCATATATGGTGGTATGAATATTCGTAGTAGACTCGTCAAAAGGAACCTCTCTAAAAGGTTCTAAAAGTGTTATTATTATTAAGTGAATTTCATTACTGGCCCTGAGACTATTAATTTAAAGTATAGGCTGGTAAAATACACCTTTTAAGTCTGTCAGCTGTCATTAAAAAGCCATTTTCAATGCCATTTAGAGAAAGAAAAAACATAGATAATAAATTAGGTTATTTAAAGTTGTATCATTTTGATTTAATTAGAAGATACAAGCAAAATAGCAAACAATATTTTGTAAATATGGGTTAGGTAAACTTTATTGACCATATAAATTTCAAACATTTTAGTAGTTAATTAAAAATCATTAAAAATGTATAATTTTAATTTGTTTTGAAAAAGTGGCCATAGGAGGTCATCGCCTAATCTATATTAACTTTTAATTTATTTGTCCCCAACCTAAATTCTAATTTTTTAAATAAAAATAAATGTTAATAACCTTAAGTGATTTCCACAAATTATACAGGGTGTAATTTAATTGATGGCTAAAAATACAGGATAGTCTTTCTTAGCCCATTTTAGGCAAAAAGTTTATATTAACATTTATGTCCTAAACCTCTTAACTTTTAAGATACAGGGTGTTAAAGTTTAAGAAAAAAATCGTATTCTTTTCCTATCTTTAAAACTGTTCAAGATATTTTCATACAATTTGGCACCCACCTACTCAGCACCAATAGGCATTTTTAATGTAGAAGGTTCATAAATATTTTTACCAGTGGTACCCCTACGCGATATATACTAAAGATTTTTCAATTCTTCTTAAAAAAATATTTTTAAAATTGCTATTTATTTTGCAATAAATTTGATCACTTAATCTTTTTGTCTGATGCACCGTTTTCGTAAAAAAATAAAAATCATTTTTGATGCCTGTTTGGTAATGCAAAATTATTTTTAACTAGTAGCAAAGAAAATACTAGCTAACGCAATGGGTTACTGCACTATTTTTAGTTTTTTTATGCAAAAACGTTGCATCGGAAGAAAAATGGGAATTAAATTTGTTACATAATAAATGAGAATTAAAAAAATGATTTTTATTTTGGGGAAAAAGCGTGGCGTACTATTTTTTTTTATTTTTAGTATTTGTCCCATAGGGTAGCCACTGGTAGAAATAATTAAAAATCTTTCACATTAAAAAAATTCTATTAATGCTTAGTAGGTGCCTGACAAATTTCATTAAAATATCTCAAACAGTTTTAAAGTTATGATAAGAATACCATTTTTTTCTAGAAACTTTAACACCCTGTAGCTTTAAAGTTAACAGGGTTAAGGACATATATTAATATGAACTTTTCTTCCTTAAGTGAGCTAAAGTAACAAAAACAAGTAATAATAGATTGAGCACTTAACGAATCCAAAATTTATGTGGGTGTATCCAGGGCTTTTTCTTCTCCGTCATCCTTCTTTTATAATGGTATTTACTGAAGATCACGAATAAGTAAACACTTATTAAAATTTTAGATTTATCCTATTTCCACCGCCTCTGTTCATGGCGCTCTCTATCGACCAAAATCCCAACCCTCGGCCGACCTTCATCTCGAACTCATCTGTCCTACTCACCACCTTGACCTGCCCTATAATCGAGCCCGTTCACAATGAACCCTCGATTCAAGGCCGAGGCTTGAATGGAAGGGACAGAAATGGAAATATGAACGGGAAAAAGATGGAGCGATAGCAAGGGCGAGAAGTTGGCGTCCGCACGTGTAGAGCAGGGGCGGCCAAGTACATATTTAAATAAAAATATAAATATATGCAGTAGAAAAAAAAAGTACGTTTAGATAATATTATATTTTTATATGTGAGCTTTAAAAGTAAATAATCAAGTAGTCTCTGGGCCAGTAATGAAATGAACTTTATGATAATAATACTTTTAAAATCTTTTAGGGGTGTTCCTTTTGATCTATGTTCGTGATATGTCTATCACGAACATACATAGATAACCTACATTTAGATACGCAGTGGCAAGAAGCATTTTTCGGATTTTTACGACCGCGCGCAGTGGGTGGACGAACATGCACACTTAAAAGCCGTGGCAAAATACAAACACCGGCACCCCGTACCCTTCTGTCCGCGGTCTGACCGTAACGCTCATTAGCTACCGTACTTCGAACAGAAAACCAGGACGCGGTCAACACATTCTTTCCTATAATGCGAATAGTTTGTTTGGGTCCGGGTGCGTTTACCCTCAACTGGCTTGCGTACAAACCTGTTTTTTCGCCCATGAAATGTAACTTTTGTTTCGCGCAGGTTATAACATTAGCAATCCATCGAGATCAGTGATCACGAATATCAATACCGCCATATATGGAACCGGCACGTTAACTCAGCCTGTCAATTTCAAATATTTCGGGTGTCGAAATGGGTATAGTTAAGATCATATTTATTTCTTTCTGCGATGCCGCCAAGTACACAAAAAATGATAAAGTAAACAAACCTTTTCAAAAGCACAAATCCTCTGACAGAGCCTGATTACCTATTTTTTAGATAAATAAATAAAAATATTGCGAAAACACGTACCACGTACCCAAGCAGCAAGCTGACGTCTTATTGACGTCTCTTTTTAGTCATTTCTGGTAATATTTGGACAGCAAAGACGTCATAAGATGACGACAAAATGACGTTAAACTGACCTCCCTAAGTCACAGATAAAAGACGTCCCGTTAATGACGTCATAATGACGTCTTAAATATGACGAAAAATTGACGCATATATATATTTTTTAAGCTAAAATGATACGATATTTTATTTTTAAAATTGAAATAGGAAAAAACTTCTTACTGCTTGCAATTTCTTTGCACTGCAAGGTCGCATCTCTCGGCACACTGTCCAACCTGGAGATACAGATTTTTTACACTAGCCGAAGGTATTTCTTTCAAAGCTAATTGAGATCACCAACCGCAGACTGGTCTCGAACTATTTTGGTCTCATCGAACGGTGTAGGCCATAAGAAGCGAATATGTTAAATAAGCGTAGTAGTTTATTGTCCATTACGCCATCTATGGGTAGAGTTTTTCCTATTTCACTTTTTGTAAAATTATTAGTCTTATTTTTCTGTCATATGATATTTCGGTTGGATTTTGACACGAATCATATAATGTCACAAATTTTTTCTGGCGGGTTTTCTAAACATGATTAAAAATGACTACGCCAGCTTGCTGCTTGGGTACTTAAAAACATTCTCTTATTTCGTCTCTGGCGTATCATAAAACCTGTAACGTGTCTTTGATGGTCGCAAATTCGAAAGCTTATAAAGGACAATTAAATTGTACTACGCACTGTATACCATAGGCAATTAGCCTAAAGAGAAACAGTTGGTGGTAAAAAAGTATTTTTGAATTTAAAAAAAACCTTAGGGTTTGGTTAGCTAAATTTTAAAAGTAAGTCCTCTATTTGTATTTTTTTTTCGTATATTTAATTACATTTTATAAACACATCCTTAATTTTGCAAAGTTATATAGCCAGCTAAAATTTCACATTCATATTATTATAAGAAAAATAAAAACATTTTTGCGAAATTTGTGATTTGACAATAAAATGTCATCAAAATTACAAAAAAAAAACAGACAGAGGATTTGCTTTTAAAACTTGAGTTTTCTCTGAGGGAGGAAGGGGCAACCAAAAAATTAACTTTTTAGAAAATTCCAAAATATCAGTGTTTAGATAAAAAAATTCAAAAACCCTAGGTACCTACGCCCTTGTAAAGCATGTAATATAAAATTGTACATATGTTTAAAGTAATAATTTGCTTCAAGTCGTAAACCTCTTAAACAGAAAACAATGGCTGGCGTCAAGCTGCTAGGTCGCAACCTTGTATCCCCATAAAATTTGTAATAAGAAAAATTTACATTGTATCAATTTTTAATTGGAAACGAGTAGAAATCGGATTATTCTTGCAGGATCTGAAACCTTCGATTTTATCTTTAGCGACAATTTATGGTTCGTCTTTTACATGCACTTTTAGTATTCATAAAGTTTTGTCTAAACTAAAACATTACCTGCATGAACAATCCTTTTAACTACTATGTGAAAAATGACTGACATTTAAAAAAATTGACACCCTCCTTAACTTATTTATTTTTTATCGAACAAAATAAATAATTATATCAGTTTGTTGGGTTAATTATGTAGCTTGTAAATCAATAATTAGATTATTATTATTTCTTAAAATGTACAGGGTAGGACAAAAAGTATACAGTACACTCGTTTGCGATTTTAAAGGCAAACTTCGCTATCTTATCTGCATTTTATCCAACAATTTTACTTATTTTACTTATAAATTTTTGCATATTATTACATCAAATACTAAAAATCCTTTTTTGTAGATGTTATAGCACGTATACTTTAAACACTGACCCAAAAAAAAATAACACAAATAATCAGTTGCGGCGCCAGCTGTTTATTAAGTTGGGCGATACCCGGCAGAAAAATTTGAAGGATGAGGTAGCAAAATGTGCATACAGTGTTCATTTAAAGATTTACCACTCAAGTTATCTGCCGCTAAAACACGTCAACATATTTATTGAGTAGAAACGTTTTTTGGAAAAAAATTGGACGGCGCCCTTTCAATCCCTTAACTACCAGGGCTACCACCCCAAAATTCTTAAATGAGAAGGAGGGTCAAGTTATACAATATTTTAAAGCTCCTAATAAGTACTTTACATTCCAGAATATAAAGTCACCTACTACAAAATGGCGGTACTACCCAAATACCAGATTGGGATGGCCATATATTCGAGAAACTAATAAAGGTATGTAGATGTACCTAATTTCGGTATTTTCTTAAGGCTTCCTTTCAAATTACAGCCATCGTAACAGGGCCTTTTTTTTCTTTCCACTCAAATAGCAGATTGGGCGAAGGGTTGGGCTAAGCAGAATTTAGGTTGGGCGCTCTCCCATCCGCGTCACCCCTGGCACCCCCACTGCAAATATAAACCAGTATAGAATTAACCGATTAATGTTGCTTCTTTGCGTAGTTTACTCGCTACACCGTAATTTTTAATTTCGTTTTTCTCTCTCTTTTTTAAGATATTGTTTTTATTCTGTAAAACCATTTTAACAATTTTCTATGGAAATTGCAGATATTATTATGCTTTACAGTTTTTCCTAAGGTAACGCATATTTGGTTAAATTATTAATAATTTTTTTATTTTAGAGAGTCCACTTCTAAAATGATCTCATTGGAACCAAAATTAAGACCTAATGGAAAAATTTTAATCCAGAGAAAACCTCAGATTTTAAAGGCAAGTAAATGTATTTTTATAGTATGTTCATTAGGTACTTTGTTAGTTGTGGACTGAGTTTAAAGATTTTTTTTTATTCGAGATTGTGCACCTTTGAGGATAAAAACCAAGTCAGGATCTGATGGTAAAATTTCTGGGAAATAGACAAAAAAACTTAAAGACACGTACATATATTTATTTCTAAAATTAATTAGGTAGTTGGGTCTTATAGACACATACACATAATGTCCACGGATGGAGTTAACAAAAGGACAAATGGACCAAAAAATCCATTCTTCATAAAAAAATTCTTGTACAAGAAATATGATTCACGAAGAGGAAATGTTTGATTTTGTAAACAGGGATCGCAAAAACTTAAAATAACATTATAAAAGAATAAACTACCTTTATTCCTTATTTAAAAAAAAATCATTAAGAGAACTTTTTAAGAATAGCATTTTGAATGAATTTGTTAATGTTAGAGGGGTATCAAAAAGTTTCATGACACTGATTTTGGAGTTATCAAAAATTAATTATTTTAAATTTTTATAATAAAAGAACCAAAAAACCCTTATAAATTGCTTTTTAAATATTTGCTTTCTTAAAATTCCAATAAATAATATAATTATTTTTTAGCTGTAAACAGATGTCGTCAAGGCGTTTTCGCCAAATTATGAACTTTAATGAAATTTTGCATTATTGTTTTGATCGACTACAAACATTATTTTAAATAAACTTTCCATATGACATTTTGCTTAAAAATGAAAAATAAAGGTAGTTTACTATATTACTTATAATGTTTTTAAAATGTTTGCGAACCCTGTATAAAAATCAACATTTTCTCCTCGTGAATTCTATTTTTTTTACAAGCAAAATTTTTTATAAAGAATGACTTTTTTTCGAAAAATTAAATTTTGGGTCCATTTATCCTCTTGTTAACCCCATCCGTGGCCAGTCTGTAGAGATAAAGATAAAATTACAAATAAACTAAAAAAACAGATAAAAACAAATAACCCTGCTTCTAAGAGAAAAAATCTCTAAAAATAACCTTTTTAAAAATGAACAATATTAGATCCTTGAAGCCAACTTTCAAGATGGTAAAACTTTTGATATATCTATCTTTAATAGTTTTCAAAATATGACCCCTTAAATCTGATCTGAATCTATATAGTAGACATAATTTCCATTATACATACATACCTACAGCCTGGGAGGGCCCAGACGCTGTTAATTCGTTATATGTACAGGGTGGCTCGAATTCGACGCTCATCATTGGGATTTCGGAAACCGTAAGAGATACAGGATCGGTTAAAGGGAGGCAAAGTTGCGCAATTTGATGCTCAATAAAATGCCGTTTTGCTTTTTAAAAAATTCCGAGTACTTCCGAAGATATTCGAAAAAAACGGAATTTTCAATTTTGGTTTCTATTGTTTCCTGGCTATATTTGTTAAGGTAATTTAAAATGGAAAACACGTTTTCATGGCAACTTTTTCTGCTCTATAATTCAGTGTGACTAAATATTGAATCTGACGTTTCGGCTTCTGGCGACCATCATCAACTTAATTTTTTTAAATACGGACCTGATATTTTTTTCAATTTAAGTAAATCCTTTTATCACTCTTCAAACACTATATATCGCCACTTTGATATTTTCCGACGTTTCGTACAAAAATTCCATCACCAGAATATTGCATATTTATTTAACCATAATACGGCCCTGAACTACATTTTTAGGTGAGAAGGTAAAAAAAAGAAAAAAACTTATCAAATCTTTTTATTGCAACTCATTGATATCTAACAGCGGAAATTACTTTATTAACCGAAAATTTCATGAATATTAGACATAAGATACAAAAAGGTAGACAACAAATCAGCTTACATACTATCTTGATGCCCATATTAAAAAAAAAAACATAATTTAATCACTATTAAAAGTGTTCAAAGAGATAACCTTCCGCTTCGATGCATTTTCTTGCTTTGCTTTGCTTTGTATTATTAATACAGCTCGATTAATTGTTCTCGCAGGAATGGCAGCGACTTCCCTTATCAAATTTTGTCGTAGTACTTAAAGGTCGTGAGGTGCATTTTTAAATAAACGGTTCTTAAGATATCCCCAAAGGAAATAATCTAGGGGACTAAGATCTGGGCTCCTAGCGGGCCATCTTGCAAAACCATTTATTAGGAAATATATGGTAAAGGAATTGGGCTACTTTCCTTCGGAGCTCCTGCCCCGTCTTGCTGCCACTATATTTCTTGAAATACTGCCAATGGTTGATTATCTAGGGCGTCTAAGACATCATTTCTAATCAAATTTAGATATTGTTCGGAAGTTAAGGTCCCTTCGTAAACGAAAGGTCTAATAATTTTGTTCCTCCACATACCAATCCATACATTAAATGAAGTTCTCCCTTGAATTCGTACCTGCTGGTTAGTTTCTGTTAATAAAGTAATTTCCGCTGTTAGATATCAATGAGTTGCAATAAAACATTATGAATATGTAATAAGTTTATTCTTTTTTTTACCATTTTACCTAAAAATGTAGTTCAGGGCCGTATTATGGTTAAATAAATATGAAATATTCTGGTGATGGAATTGTCTGTACGAAACGTCGGAAAATATCAAAGTGGCGATATATAGTGTTTTAAGAGTGATGAAAGGATTTACTTAAATTGAAAAAAATATCAGGTCCGTATTTAAAAAAATTAAGTTGATGATGGTCGCCAGAAGCCGAAACGTCAGACTCAATATTTAATCACACTGAATTATAGAGCAGAAAAAGAGGCCATGAAAACGTGTTTTTCATTTTGAGTTATCTTAACAAATATAGCCAGGAAACAATAGAAACCAAAATTGAAAATTCCGGTTTTTTCGAATATCTTCGGAAGTACTCGGAATTTTTTAAAACGCAAAACGGCATTTTATTGAGCATCAAATTGCGCAACTTTGCCTCCATTTAACCGATCCTGTATCTCTTACGGTTTCCGAAATCCCAATGATGAGCGTCGAATTCGAGCCACCCTGTACTCATAGACCAAATAGGCACCTTTTCATGGGGGCTGGCGACAAGTAGGGGTGGGGGGCAGGCCCCGCCGTAGTTACGCTAGTGGTACACCCTCACCTGGCAAAAATTTAAATTGATTCCATGTCCATTAAATGGTACAATGACCCCTTTAATAAAATATCAGTATCGCTCATTTCACCAATATTAATAGTCTTTTCCAAATAAATAAATGTCTCTCTTTTTAGGTGTCAGTGTTGAATAATTTATCGACAGTTATTTTCACTGTATCAATAAAGGCAAAATTCCCAAAGGTCAAATCAATACGAGACAGAAAAGTTTTCTGACTAAATGATTTTCTTTTACCTAGAAACAGTTGCTAAAAATACTTCCAGACTTTGAGGAATTCTGCCTTTTCCAAGAAATAAAATTCATAGACGAAGTCTTGTTATTCAGAATTTTTTATAGGCTTATCTGCTGGTAAACCAAATTTGTTGGATGTGGGAGGTGAGAGGCATATTCTTGTTAAAAACTCTTTAGAAAATTATATGTATATTGTATCCAAGAATAAACTTAACTTACCTTACATAAAATACCTGTATTTTTTTTAATTTTTAATGGGTAAAATAAGCATTATTGCTTTATATAACATGCTAAAAGCTATAATAAAAAGAGCTCGTAATATACAGGGTGGTTAAGAATCACGAAAATTTAACTCCCATTCTGCCCTTAAACCATAAGCAATAGGAAAATTTTATTATACACTCTTAATTACTTTTTTATTTTTTCAAAATAATATTTTCTCCGTTTTGAGCCACCCTGTATATCCTCTGGCGATTTTTATTATAGCTTTAGTCATTTCAGATGAAGCAAAACTTTCTATTATAGATTTGTTTTTTAATATTATATACACCTGGATATAGTACCGACACTCTAAAGGATATCCCCTTAAGGTGCTCGCCCACTTAGACGAAGCGTCGCTTCAAGAGAAAATTCGCTGAGTTGTTTTACATGTAATTAAATGGAACCCCGCCAATATAAGCGACGCGGGCGGCGCGTTTATAATGGCGGGATTCCATTTAAATACATGTAAACTTGTCCGGAGCAATATTGACTCGTCGCGACGCGTCGCCTAAGTGAGCGACCACCTTTATAAATTAGATATGAGAACAATGGCCAGCGGTGACAGAGTGCGCAGCCAAATTCTTCCTCTGAAGAACATTTTTTTTTTAATCGGTTTGGTGGATTTTGCACAAGTATTTTAATGTAATTTCGTTTCGTTTTGAACAAATTTGGAAGTTAGATAGAACTTAGAATATAAGACTTGTATATTATTTTTTTACATATTCCGAAGGTCCTAACGTTTTTAATATATTTTTGTTGTAAAAATTTGATGATTTGGGTTTTTTTGATAAAAGTTAAAAAAATGCTTTTTATTTTTTTAAACCAAAAAGTTTTAATAAAATAAAAAAGTTTTTGTTTTAAAATTATTTTTTAGTAACATAGAGTAAAAATCAGTAATTGAAAATAAAGCATATACAGGGTGTTCATTTAAAAACTTACCACTAAAGGTATCTGCAAAAAGAGACAGATTTGAGGAAATCGCCGAAACAAGTCAAGATAATTATGGAGGAGGAAGGTTTTTTACCAAAATTTGTACGGCGTTCCTTAGCTTCTAAACCCCCAGGCCACCACCCCAAATTTCTTAAAGGGTCAAGTGATACATTATTTTTAAAGTTCCTGACGAGTACTTTATAACTCTAAAATATAAAGTCAATATCTTTACCTACTACAAATGGCGGTACTTTTAAAAATTACCCAAATAACTGGTTGGGATGGAAACTAATAAAGTAAGATGTAGGAGAACGCTGGATAATGGGAGCGGTCGGGTAATGAGAGCGCTACTGGTGGAACGGAACGTATCCACTTTGGGATGATCCTAGGTACTCGGTCGTACGTAATATTCTTTTAAATAAGTTGCCTTTTTTATTTGTGTTAACTAGTTATGTAGGATCTCACTTAAACTACATAGGTTTAGTTAAATTTTTGATAAATCTAAGAGAGTAGCTTTAATTTCTCATATGAGCGGCAAATGGGCTCTCATTTCCCTCATGTGTCGGGTAATGGGAGCAACTTACTTTTTTTTTTTAACTTTGATTGTATCGTTATATTTGTATGTATGTATTTAATTATATGTTTAATCAAAATATACTCTAATAATAAAGTTTCATACTTTAAAATAATTAAAATGCTAAAAAAATTGTTTTTATCCAAATTTTTCCTTAGTAGGCTCCCATTACCCTATTCTGCCCTACTTAATGGGGTATTTTCTTAAAGCTCTTTTAAAGATTTTATTAATAATAATATAATATACAGAGTTATTCATTAAAAAATACACACTTTTTATTCTACCCTCTATATTATTACTAGTAATAACAATCAAAGATTTTAAAGAGCGTAAAAAAATACCCCATTAAGTTTATCATACTTTATTAGTTTCAAAAATATGGCCATTCCAATCAGGTATTTAATTAATTTAATAATTACCGCCATTTTGTGGTTGGTAAAGATATTGACTTTATATTCTAGAGTCAAAAAGTACTCGTCAGGAGCTTTTAAAAATATATCTCTCGACTACTATTCTCATTTAAGAATTTTGGGGTGGCGGCTCTGTTGGTTAAGGAGTTGCAGGGGCGCCGTTCAATTTTTTGTAAAAACGTTCCCCTTCAAGAAATATCTTGACCTGTTTCGGCGATTTTCTCAAATTTCTCTCTTTTCGCAGATAACTTGAGTAGTAAGTTTTTAAATAAACACCCCTTATAATTGATATTTTTTTAGTTGCAAAACTCCAAAAAACCATCAATATTTAAAATTTTAATTTTCGAAACGGCTCGTCTGCCCAAAATTTTATATATAGATATGTTTTTGCGAGGGGTGCTCACTCCCGAAATACATGTACAAATTTGTCCGAAATCCCTGCAAATCTCATCGAAATCCACCGAAATCACACAGTCTGCGCGAAATCCCAGCCGAAATCCCGAAATCCCAGACGAAATCCTGAAATCCCAGCCGAAATCCCGAAATCCTTATCGAAATCTCAAAATCTCCGAAATCATTGTCAAAACTTCCCGAAATCGCAGACTTGTATACGCGGCAACAATGCAAAAAACGTTGCTACTGTAGTAAGAGTAAACGCCTGACTGATCGCTTATCTGTCTCTATATTCAGTGTCCAGTCCATTCTACTTAAAACGTCATGACAAAATTACAATTTAAGAAAATTATAAAAGCACAAAAAAAAATAAAAATGTATTTTCAAATTTAAACAATAAAGTTTTGGTCTTATGTATGTCTTCATTTCATTCTTTTGGAAAAACACCTTAAGAATAATTTTATACAGTGTGATTTAGTCCAGGGCCGTACGGAGGGGGGCAATGGGGGCAATTGCCCCCTGAAGAAGTGTGAAGTGGCTTATTTGCCAGAAATCGGGACGCAAATAGGATATTATGGGCTTTTTGTTAACATTTTGCCCCCCCAGGACAGTATTGTGCCCCCCTTCAAAGGTTACACAGATTATATGTTTTGAAAGGTGTGGACCTTTTTTTTCCGGTTAGACTTTTTGTTCTACCTTTTTTACCGTATATAAATTGTATGTTAATGTATAATGTGTTTTTATTTTGTAAAAACATTAGGCATACTAGCAGAATAATGCATATATCCAGGCAGATATCGGAATTAGTCTCTTTAAAAAATGCCACCATAAAATTACTTAGTGAAGTAGCTAATTAAACATTTTTAGGGTTACTTTGGTTAGTTCATAGAAACACAGAAAAATCTGACTGTTTCAGAAAATCCTTAGAAATCGTTAATAATTTCGGGAAATCCTCAGAAATCTCCACTAATTTTAAAAAAATTCTCCGAAATCCCTACTGATGTTAAGAAATCCTTCGAAATCCATATTGATTTCGGAAATTTATTTGAAATTCTTGACTGATTTCGGGAAATCTCTAAAAATCCATAAAAATCCCTATGATTTCCGGGAAATCCCGAAATAAATGTACAAATTTTTTAGAGTGAGCACCCCCTCGGTTTTTGTAGGCAATTTATTTTTCTAAAAATATATGTGCAGATGACTTTTTTACCTTAATAGTTGGGGAGCTTTGACGCAAAAAATGCAATACAAATAAAAAATCTAAATTAAAGGATAGACCGAAAGTTAATATGAACATTGAGGGCCCAAACTTTTACGATATTTTTTTTGTCACCTTAAACATTATTTTGGATATATTTAAGAAAAAAAAGTCGTTTATTTTGGCCATGTCTAACGTATATGTAGCTATAAAACCAATTTAAACTTGATAGTTCTCCACAATATTTAAATAGGTGTTATTTATGGGGTTTTAGGAAATACCTAATTAAATAATTAAACGAAACAAAGGCTAATTTGCAAACCACAAATATCCCGGATGATTAAATGGGGACAAAAATAAAACAAATATATTAGATATTATGTTAATATGACCTTCACCTTGAAAAGCTCTAGAGGTGCATCAGATAGACAAACAAGTACAAAAATACCGATTATTTTTGTCACACAAACAAGTATATGCAGTCATGCACACTGTCTGTGCTATATAAAGATAATTTTAATAATTACTAAGTTTGGAAAATATTTATTTAATATTTTTAAAAACAGTATTATTTTGTAAATAACTAATTCAGACTGTGACTACATATTTTGATAAGGTATTTTTTAATAGGAACCACTTTATAGAATAATAGAACTTTAAAAAGTTACTTCAGAGCTTTGATCTTCGAAGCCAGAGGTCGCCGGTTCGATTCCCAGCGGGGAGACATATTTAGGTGGTAGTTATTTAAAAATAACGACCGTGGTGGCACTACCGCGTTGTCTAAAAGGTGTTGTGAAATGCATAACTCCATGTTTCAGTGCTTGGACAACGTTGACGTAACAGGGGGAACGATGGGTTAAACATCCAATAACCCGACACCCACGGTACTGTGGTATTTAGGCATATGCCTATGCCTTCGTGGGATGTCAAAAAGATTTAAAAAAACTAAGGTAGTAATAAACTTTTGAGTTGCGCCTAAGAATTGAGAATGCTTCCTACACATTCCTTAGGCCAAAATAAAACGATTTAAAATAATTTACCTTTGTCGAAAAGTTGATCGTTTACAAGATACAGGGTTTCAAATTTTCCATTTAATTTTAGTTATTTTTGAATATTCTATTTATTATTTTTCCACAAATTTCGGTTTTTGGTTTTAGATTGGGAAATGAAAATATATTTATATTTTTGTTGTAAGATATAGAGGGGGCTCCCTGCAGTTCTTGTTAATATTGAAATTGCCATAACTTTTGTTTGCCCCGGTATATTATAGGTCTAGGGAAAAAAATAGGTTATGGTAATTTCAACATAACCAATGATGGCTCCGTTTACATTTTACAATAAAAACATGAGTAGATTTTAATTTCACACTTTGGAAAAAACCCCCAAAAATAATAAAATATTTAACAATACCTAAAATAAAATGGACAATTTGTTACATTCGCAAACGATAAACTTTTTAACCAAGTAAATTGAGGTTAAATTCTTGCATTTTAGTCTAAGGAATTCGTGGTAGCATTTTGAACAGACCTTTTAAAGACAACCTGTAAACGCCGTGCCACCAACGATCCATTCAACATCAAAACGTTCATGAGCAATTTTTGCAATACATGGAGAGATGACGGTCTAAAGCAACAACAAAGCGAGACCGATATATCATTTTATTGGGAAGTTTTTACATGCTGGCATTCTTTGTCTAATCTTTACTTGCTAATATTTACCACATTAAAATTCAGTTGGAAGCATTAAGCTAGCACGACATGTATAGAATAGTTCACTGGCAGTCATAGCAAAAGGCCATACTCCCCTTTCTTTTTAAATCCCTAATAGTAAATAAATATTTTTTGCTAACTGTTTTAGTTTTATAAAAAGGGTAAATCCAGTATTAATCAAATTTATAAAAAGACAGCAGTAAGCAAAATTAATTTTAGGTTTATGGTACCTATGCCGAAATTTTTTATAGTTTTCTGGTATACACCTATAACGTAAAATCAGCCCCTAGTTCTAGTATACATATTTAGACCTTTAGCATATTTTTGTAGCAAAATAGTTGTTATTATTATAAAGAAATATAAAACAATAAAAATAAATAGTGGTAATATAAATTCTTAACAATGTAGGTGGGCGACTACTGTCGAGCTTCTGTATTTCGTGATCCATGATTATTCGTTTAACAGTAACATAGAAAACATTTATTAATTACATCATAAATGTGAATGTCATTATTATTACAGTAAATTGAAAAGGTCACATAATTTAGTTTACTGTAAGCATTCATAATGAAAACAAAATTAAGATTGTTAAGCTCTGATGATATTTATTGAGATGAAATCAGAGATGAGTTGATGGGATACATATTGATGCCAAGAAAGTAATGGGGCGTGGTGGTAAAATACATGGGATGTAGGTAAAACGGTAATAAAAAAATAGCTTTATTTTGATTTGTATTGCCTTTGTCATTTTTTTTAGATTAGAGGAAAGAAAAGACGAAGGTCCAAAAATTATACTTAATAATTTAAGTAGTTCCTTTATCGTATTCGTAAAGATCCTTCGCTTGATACGCTACTATAAGATAATTTGTTGGCTGTATATGAAGGAACTCACAAACTACTAAGTATGTACAATAAACTGGGTCAAAAAATCATCTTTTTAACCTTTGCCATATTTTTGTCCCAAAATTATTGCAATAATATAAAAAAATATAAAATAATTTATATTAATGCTAATATAAATTCTTAACAATGTAGGTGGGCGACTACTGTCGAGCTTCTTGTATTTCGTGATGCATGATTATTCGTTTAACAGTAACATAGAAAATATTTATTAATTACATTATAAATGTGAATGTCATTATTATTACAGTAAATTGAAAAGGTCACATAATTTAGTTTACTGTAAGCTATCATAATGAAAACAGAATTAAGATTGTTAAGCTCTGATGATATTTATTAAAATCAGAGATGAGTTGATGGGATACATATAGATGCCAAGAAAGTAATGGGGCGTGGTGGTAAAATAAATGGGATTTAGGTAAAACGGTTATAGAAACATTTAGTTTTACTTTGATTTGTAGCACCCTCGTCCTCTTTTAGAATAGAAGAAAGAAAAACAAAGGCCCAAAATTTATACTTACATAATTTAAATAGTATTCGTAAAAATCCCTGGCTTGATACGCTACCTACTCTAAGATAATTTGTAAATGTATGTAATTGTGAATTAAACTCACAAACTATCGAGTATGTACCATAGACTGGGCAAAAAAAATCATCTTTAAAATATAGTAAAGATTTAAGCTCTTAATATTAATATTAAAAGGTTTATCTCAGCGACAAACAAATTTTTGACAACTATTAATAAACAAAATAAATTACTACAAAATGCTTTCTTTGTAAATTGTCCTCAAATAAGCCGTTTCCGTGTAATCGGGCTTTAAACGTTAAGGTATTTTTTCAATTTTGTTTTTTGAGATTGGATTTTGTTATTACTACAAATTACAAATCAGTGCCGAATTTAAGCATAGGCAACAGAGACAGTCGCCTATTAGCCGCCACAAGAGGGCCTCCACCTCACCACCAAAAAAAAAAAAAAGGAGAGGAATTAAAAGGGATAAATGTTTAAATAAAGAAAATAAGAAAGTTCGTCGTTAAATCGAAGTGAGAACCTTTTTCTTGCTCTTAAGTTTGAGGGGGCCTCCACCACATGCTCTGCCTATGGGCCGCCGAAGCGTAAATCCGGCGCTGCTACAAATATCAATATTTAAAACAATTTAATACACATTTTTTAAGGAAATTTAATTTGCTTCAAAAAAGGTCTTCTAACATTTGTTTAATAAATTCTCTTCTTCAACTATTCTATAAATATACGTCGTGCCAGGTCAATACTGCTTTCAATTTAATTTATGTGTATTTAATACTAGCAGGTAGAAATTAGATAAAGAATTCTGGCATGTAAATATTTTTTGATAGAATGACGCATCGGCTTTGCTTTGTCGTTGCTTTAGACCAGTGATTCTCAAAGTGGTCCAGGTGGGCCCCAGGGGTCCGCGAGGGACTCAACAGGAGTCTACGTTGGCGTGAAATAAAAATGGGGGTTCACAAGTTGTAAGTGGGGGTCCATGAAAATTTATTAATAATCTATTATTTAAATTATCTGGTTTCGATAGTAAGGAATGAAAACAGAAGTTGCGGATGTGATTTTACAAGAGAAACTATTCGAGTTTAGCACCAATTTAAAAACTTATTAACAAAAAAAAGAAGCAGATTAAACTCACAGAACGGGAAGATTTGCGGTTAATCCTAACAAAACTGAACCCAAATATTGATAATTTGTTGTAAATCCACTTATGGGTATTTTTAACTGACTTCAAAAACGCATCCATTTTTCTTTAAAAATATACAGGGTGTCCGGTAAAAAATTATTTTTACAATAAGAGTTTATTTTTGTTTAATAATACAATATTTTATTTTCGATGTAATTTGTAATTTTTGATTCAGTATTGAAGTTCTCTCGTAGCAGGTCAGGAATTTGTTGCAAATGTTCTTAAAATAATTTTTACTCGAAAACGGCTCATTTTATCGATGTCAAACAGGAGTACCTTTTTTTTAGCAAAAGGTTTAAACTACCCAAAAACATATTTTTTGTGTCTTCACCATACAGGGCGTAAAAATATTATCAATAATGTGCGAAAACTAGTCCGTCCCTGGCAAACTAAAGAAGCGACATAAGTTTCAAGGGCACTATTTTAAGAGGTCTTTACTAGTATGCATCGTACTAAAATATTATCAAATTATACAGAGCGCTTTAAAAGTTATTCACGAAAAATTGATTTCTAGCTGCCCCCTTTAGGGGATCATATCTCCGCAGGGGGAGCTTAAACGGAAAAATTTTATAGGAACTTGTCGTGTTATTTTCATCTGTTCCACGTGTGCGAGAGATTTCCCACATTTTCCCGGACACCCTGTATATTGGATTTATTTATATATTAATTTTGGTAGTAGTAATACAAATCCAAAATCAAGAATCAAAACTGAATAAACAGATCAATGTTCAAAGCCTAATTACAAGGGAACGGCTTTTTTAACGAAAATTTACGAAGAGACCTTTTTTGTAGTGAATTTAATTTTCTTTAAAAATGTACGTGGGAAAAATATTTTAGATCAAGAATTTACGTGTTTTACTTTAAAAAAATTTTTTGTCAAAAAACTGTTAGTCGCGAACATAGACCTCTTATTATTAATAGTAAGGGCTTAAACCTTCATGATACATTTATTTGTCACCTTGAAAAATATTTTCGATATATTTTTTATAAAAACTCGATTTTTTGGAGCAGTCAGTGTACAGGGTAGGCCAAATTCGACGTTTTTTTTTATATGAAACATCTGTTTCTGT
>JACEGR010003571.1:0-102456 GCA_014170235.1 Listronotus bonariensis | reverse complement strand
CAGACTTTTCAAAAAAGATTTTCATTGCTATTTATATATTTAATAACTTTTAAAAATATGTAGCTAGTGCGAATTAAGACCAAAATCAATTAGATTAACTTAAAACCTATTTTCTGTTTCTCTTTTTTGAAAGTCATAGTTATTCGTACTTACTGTCATTAAAACATCACCACTATTATTATTGTCAAAACTAAATTATTTTAAAAATTATACCAAATAAGCGTCTATAATGACAGTAAACATATTTATTCAAAGATATTAAACTATTACTGAACTATTTACAGAATATTAAACTATTACTGAACTAATATTTACTGAATGTATGTTTGTAACCGTGAAGCGAGCGCTTTAGCGCCAGGTTCCTATTCTTGAAACTGGGGAACAGCGTTCTCATGAGAAAAGTGGGCGGAGTTCCTTCGAAAAGCTTAAACAGGTATTCTGAACGCAAACGACTGCTTCCATCACGCGACTGTAAGCGCCTTTACACACTAAGCCGGTTTTCACGGACAGAGAGATAAAAAATTATACGAAGCCTTTGAGTTTGCCGACTTTCCTCGTTCTCTGCATATGAAAGGTTTCATTTGACTCCATACACTTCGATAGCGTTGGTCCGTCGCCAGTATTTCCGTCTTTCGCTAATATGAAAGGCAGTAAATAAGACAGCTTGGGAAGTGAACGATCGAACTTTTTTTTGTCTTGAAACTTTTTTGGGCCACTTTTGGTTACACTGATTTAAAGGACGCTTTTTGCTTTAGTAAAAAAAGGTTTTAATCCGGCGCTGCTTTTTTGCTTTTATCACATAATAGCAAGCTATTATCATTTACAAATCAGACTAAAATTACTTTTTACTTAGTTAAAAAGTAATACATAAATATTAAAAAAGACATAATTTTAGATGAAAGCAAACCAATTTATAAAAATATATGTTCACGTTTTGATTCTTTAAGAAACAAAAACTCGGCTTTCTTAAAATATTTGGAATATTATGACAGCTAAATTGGGATAGCAGAACGTGCTTTAGTCTCAATGTTTCCCATTTTGTTGGACCTTTATTTACCAGTCAACTTCTTTTACGCCTTGTTTTCTGCTTAAATTGCTTTTATATGTAAAAATAAAAAAAAATATTAATAATTTAGCATGTACGCAAAAAATAATGATTACTTCCGACTCAAAATATTTTATAGAGTATTCGTTAAATGCTAAGTAATTTAAAACTTTTTTAATTAAGGGAGCTACACAATGCACAATAACGCCTAAAAAAATGTAAAATCGCTTAAAACATTGATATGGTTAAAGGGGCTGGACTACCGGTATTTTAGAAAGTGACGTTTTATTATTACATTAAGAAAAAAAAACAGTTAGTAGATTTGGTATGTAATCTGTTTTTATGGTTCACTATGAAAGAAGCCATTTAAAGCAGAAATTTAGAAATTAAAGTTTAAAAGTCTAATTCCAAAAAAAACCACTCCGCGCAATTCCCTTTTCTATTTTAACTTTTTAGCCACAAAATTTTTAATGGGTAGTTTTATTATAAAACAAAGATTTAAAAAAATATTAATTTTTCTGTAAAATTTCTGCTGCCTTAGAAAACTTAAAACAGTACCTGGGGTCTGGCCACATATAACCGCATCGACCCCTTCTGGGCCCGGTTTAACAGTGGTAGAGGAAAGTGAGGCAAATTAATTCAGGAAAATTTCAAAAGTTTTTATATCCTTAAAATATTAAACACATTTTTATTATTATTCTAAGTAGGGCATCTTGTTTATTTTAAATATATTTTTTTACTTACCTTGGTTTCTTTTTATCCAAACTTTAAGTGCAGGTAAAACCGTGCTAACCTTTTTTGTCACAGTTTATTATACGATCAGCTAGTATTTAAATCGTAATATTAGAGATTTATGAAATATTATAGACTTAATTATTCTTATCCAAACTTTAAAAACCACAATGTAGCAGTATGTAACATTATATCCAAAAGCAAAGGTGCCCTCATTACTATAGCACATACCGGGTGATGCATCGCCGGACGGGACATAGGAAATCCCATGTAATTTTTAATGGGGTCAATTATTGGCTCCCCTAGTTATTTTAGAGAAAAATTCTATTTAAGTTTATTGAAGAGCATGCAAATCTACGTCCATGGTAAAAACTTTAGATTTTTTGGTTAACCCGATTGCTAGTTAGATGCTAATATATTTTAAAAATTGTTACATTATTATCGCCTCATATTTATGAACAACAATAAAAATACCAGTTAGCTGTGACATAACGTTGTCATTTTGAAATTTAGTGCGGTATTATTATCAAAAATCGTTAGAGCGAAAAGATGAACCATGAGTTATACCACTGAAGAAAAAGTATTGATGATTAAATGGTACCTATCAAGGAAATAGTTACCAAAAGGTGTCAGGACATGTTCGCTGCTCAGTATCCGAATAGACCGATACCCGGAAAATCAACAGTCGATAGGACTATCAAAAAATTTGAGACCAAAGGCACAAGTGATAAATAACTGCAGATGTGAAGCTAGAGGAGTATCAAAGAGAAGAAAATGTAAGAGATGATAGAGACTTGGAAATTGTATTGCACGTGGAAGAAAAATGAAGGAAAGGTGAGTACAAGGAAACTTGATGATATTATAGGAAAAGATTAATCAACAGTGCTCCGGATTTTAAAATGGCATAAATACATTTCATACAAATATGAAAGACATCAAGAGCTAAGGGATGGGGATGAAATACGATGGCAGAAATTTTGTTTTGACATGATGGAAAGGGCAAACATGGACAGGAATTTTTAAGAAAATATTTGTTTACTGATGAGTGTACATTTACGTTAAACAATGAACCCAATCATCAAAATTACCGATACTGAAGCAAAGAAAACCAACACAGATTTGTCAAAACGAGGACGCAATATCCAGTAAATTAAAAATTACTCTAATCTTGATGAGTTAAAAATGCTATTTCTGCAGAATGCAATAAAATTTCAATTTACCAGTTAGCCAGAGTAAGAAGACAATTCCATGAACGTCTGCGGCTATTGTCTAGCAGTCAATGGAGGAATATTTCGAAATTTTCTCCTTTTTAAATCTTAAATTTATTTCCAACATATTAATTATTGTAATAATATTAATAATTTATTGAAGCATGTAAATATATGAGAAATGTCATAAGTTTTTGAAGTTTCCGAATACCTAGTTTAGTTTAACTTAATTCTTAGTTTTTGTATAAATACAACTTTAATCTTTTCACTGTACGATATTTTGATAGCAATAAAGGCACATCAAATTTCCAAAATGACAACGCAATGTCACGCTAACTGGTATTTTTATTGTTGTGCGTAAAATATGAGGCGATAATAATGTAGCAATTTCTTAGAATTTGAGGTATTAGCATCTAACTAGCAAACAGGTTAAGCCGCGAATCTAAAGTTTCTTACCATTGACGTAGATTTGCATGCTCTTCTAATAAACTTCAACAAGAATTTTTCTCTAAAATAATTAGGGAAGCCACTAATTGACCCCATTAAGAACCACATGGCATTTTCTAGGTTCCAGCCCTGGCGATGCCACACGATTTTGCACCGCATCCCCTACATTTCACCAGGAAAACGCACGGCCACGGGCTCATTGCAGTTATGTAAGGCCCAACCTTCTTAAATTTAGAATTTAAATTTAGAAACATTATTACAATTATTGTAACTCTAGCTTTTGTTTTAATGATGAAAGCACGAATATTTGACAATATATTACCGAACATATATTTAATATCGAAAGAATCATTACCTTTATTGCCGCAATTATCGGTGCTATAAACAATTGACACCACATTCACTTTTCACTGCACTTCATACTTGACGAAAACACGTAAATGAACACTCAAGGTAGGAAAGGAAACAGATGTCAAACGCTGCCAAACGCGGACGCTAATTGTACCTCTTCCAAGCTCTCGCTTGTACTTTAAGCCTTAAATTGAATGCCTCAGAGCGAGGTAACGACGCCGAATGGTAACGCCGCATAAGTCATGTTTTTTGTGCGTACAGCCGGCTCCGTCGAATTATAAGACGTTTTCACGTCAAAATAAATTCAAGATTGTCTCGAGACTTGGACCATTTTGGTGTACTGGGGTTTCTGGAGACGCTGATTACGAATATGAAAGAAAAATGGTTGAAAACGTTAGGATTTCAAGATATTCTTAAAGTTGAAAATCAAATTATTCTTATTTTCACTGTACCTATTCTAAAATTAATAATAAAGCACTAAATTGGCATTCAGTATTTTATAAACACTTTTTAAAAACGTTTTTTTTTTTTAACGCCGTTCTTTTTAAATGAATTGAAAATATTTACTTCTAAACTCGGCAACCATACATGTACACACTTTAAGTTAATTTTAGCTGTTAAATTAGATAATATGTGCCAATTCTAGTACTATTAAGAATTTTGTGCAAAAAAAAGAAAGAATATAGTGAAAAATAAGTACAGCTTCATTTTCAATTTTGATGATGAATATCTCAAAAACTAAATGTTTCGACTAAAAATATGACCAAATTCGGATTTTATTTCACTTTTAAAAGGATCGCCATTTATTTATTTTAATAAAATTTTATACAATAAAAAAATTTAGGCTGTAAATTTAAAACTTGACACCTGATGCAATACAAAAATATTTGGGAAAAATGTTTAAATACCTGTAGCCATTTTAGATAGTATGTAAAACTATGCCTAATACATTTAAAAAACGATAATAATATGTCATCATAAAAATTACTCCCACATAGTATGCTTGTTCAAGATATATCCTAAAAATCCTCTTTACGTTAAAGGTGGAAAAATTTGCAACGTGAAAACTTTGTAAGTTTAACATAATCTAGCTTACCCTTTGCGAATTTCTTTTTAAAGAATTTCTTTTGTGTTCAATCAGATTCAATAAACTTAGACGGCAATGTTTCTAAGTTTAAATTAATTTTGTATTGACTACCCATTTGCCATTTTTACATGCTGGATAGCAAAATAGCACCGAATAAAACTTTATTGTTTGGGTAAAACTCGGTGTAAAATTTACTGAATGCAATTTTAGTACGGCGTATTTGTTTAATAGAGAATTATTGCACAGTGAAATAAGGCCATGCACTAATAATACCGGCCTTATTTTGACATCTGAACTTGCGCAGATGCATGGTTGAATAAGGACTTCCTTAATAAGGATAGTGCCTGGCTTTATTTATGTCAGTTTTTGGTCGTGCCTTATTTTTGTCTTATTTGAACTTCGGAACTGTTCGTCTAACCGAACGGCTGCCGACCACAAAATAGAAAAGTTTTTAAAAGTAAAAGATTTAAAACCTTACTTTTTCAAATGTATTTCTGTAATTATGTTAAACAAACAACAAAACCCTACAACACAAAAAAATAAAAAAATCTACTAAAATTTTTTCCCGTTTTTTTTTAGGTTAATGGTACTATCAACATGATTTTAAATAACTTTAAATTATGAGTACAAGTACTATTTAAATAAGGCCAGTATTAATAATTCTTGAGCCTAATAAGACAACTTGCAATAATTATCTAATAAAACTTTGTTTGTGTGTTATTTACCCTGGATCCGGTACAGCCACTCTAAAGGTCTGGCCACACATAACCGTACCGAACGCACCCAGATTTAACAATGGTACGGGAAAGTGAGGCAGATTGATTCCGGAAAATTTTAAAAGTTTTTATGTCTTTAAAATATTAAATATATTTTTAAAGCTAAGTCTATTTCACTCTGCATTAATAATTTAACTAGGGCTCCTTGTTTTACTAAAACAGATATTTCTACCTAACCCTGTTTCTTTTTATCCAAACCAACTGCATGTAAAACGGTGTTAATTTTCTTTTGTTGCCGTTTATAATACACCTATTATTTAAAACGTGGTATTACAGATTTATTCAGGGTGATTTAAAAATCGATCACGAAACTTAAGGGGTGATTCTACTTGACAAAATAAGGTAGAGCTTTATATATTTTTTATTTTCAAAATGTTATTCGTTTTCAAGTTACAAGCCGTCAAAGTTCAATTTTATTATGGTTTTTCGCCATATTGCATTTATTTTTAACCAATTCAGTTAATATTTGGCACACAAATTAAGCTTTGCAGATTCTAAAATTTTAAGATAAAATTACTTTTTTTAAATACCGCCAGAGGGCAACTTTACCTAAACTTAAAATTTATATACATCATAACTTTTTATTTTGACAGCAAGCGCAAAGCTGTGGGCGCCATTTTATAGACAATCAAAAACTTAAAAATAAGGTAATCTTTATCAAAGTCGATAAACCTCACCGTTTAGGCACCAATAGACATCAAGGTTTTCATCAATTTCAATCAAATTACCTACATACACACAGGGTGTCCAGTAAATTAACCCACAAACTTTACGGGCAATTCTACAACAGAAAATAAGAAAAAACTTTATATAAACATATGTCCTAAGCGTCTTAGTTTTTGAACTACGGTGTGTTAAATATTAAAAAAAAACTTTTTTAAATTTAAAATATGCAGAGTTTTTATCGATGTTTAGTATGGGGATCTTAGAAACCACTGCAACCACAGAGACAGGTAAAAAAAGAACTGTAGTTTAAAGCTTAGTTTAAATTACTTTTTGTTTCGTTCAAAAAAATATAGCTGACGAGATATTAAAAAAAAACATGTTTTTTTAAAAAATTGCTTTTCCTCTGTAACTTAGATAATATTTGAAATGGACAAAAAGGTTAATACAAAGCTTGTAGATAATTTATATTTATTTATAATGAAGGTGTATTCCCATATTTAATGTGGTAGTCCGTTGCCCACGACATGTATTTGCATTTTTTTAATGGAAACCATAGTTTGACCTACAACTCTTCTAAAGGTCTTTCATGGTCTTCTTGCGATGGCATTAACGACGTACTGTTAATGAAGTACTTTAAATGAGAAAATATCTTTGTTTTAAACAAAAATTATTTTTAAATTTGTGTGTTTTAGTTGGCCGCGAAACAAGTAAACTAGTATTGCTAAAAGTTGCTTCTCTCATTTTTGACAGCCCTTCGAGATAACATTGTTTTAACCTCTTATGTTTGCTTAAATTCGGTTTACATAACAAAAATCATTTTTATGAATATAACGCATTATAGCGTTGTGTCCAAAGAGGCAACAAAATTTGGTTGTAATCGCATACAGGTATTAGCAATAATAGTGGATTTTTTGATAATCTGTAAATAGTTAAATTCCTTTTTTATTTTATTTAAAGCACGATTTTTAACTATTATTGTAATAAATTTAATAGTTAAATTTAATTTATTTTTAGTAAATTGTTAAGTTTTTATAGATAAATTTTAGAAATCATTTTAAATTGTTTTTAAAGGTTAAAAATATCTAATATTGGCCAACACTGTGCTTAATTAAACGTTTAAAAAAGAGTTATTTAAATAAATATTTTTTTATTTCTAAAAGTTACTGTCTCCACTACCGGACTGGGCTACCAGGCAGCCGAGATAAATGCCCGGGTGGGCCAACTCCTTTGGGGCCACTGGGGGAGCAACTCTACCAAGGTAAAGTGAGGAATACTTTCAGAGTTAATTAAAAAATGGGATAAAAAAAGGTCTGTAAATTATTGTCTGCACTATTTAATAGGAACAAATTAAATATTAAAACCATATAAAAAGCCTAAAATGGTTGATGTTCTCTTAGATTTGGTTTTTTGCAATGAGCAAGGTTTGTTTTTTCTTATTATTATATTTTATTCCTACGATTTTCACGTATTCGCGTTTTGTTGGTCTCGTGCTACCGAAAAATATGTAAAGAAGCTTTGGGGGCCAAATATGGGCTTTGATACAGATATCCCCAGGGGACAAATTGTAAAAAAAGTATAAAAAAATATGCTTTATAGAATTTAATAGTTTAAAACACTTTTAAAAGTCGTTAATCAGCACCTCGAAATCTATAAGAAGCTAATATTCAATATTAGACTATTTGACCTTAAAAACAAAGACCTACAGATTATAGCAGCTGGATCTTAGAGCAGAGTTTCAGTAGGCAGTGCGTGACGTGCATGGACATACACTTTACACTTTTGTGGGTCACGCTCTAGGGGCTTGAAGCTCTTGATCTGCTATAAAAGTTATTTTCTGGAACGCATCCCTAGACAAGTAAATAGAGGATACCCCAGGGGAATCTTTAAAATTAGTCTTTTGAACCTTTCTTGGCTTTATAAATATTAATCTATTTTTAAAATAAAATGCAATTTCAAGAAAAATAATTTAAAAAAATCCATCCGTAACGATAAAAAACATGTTTGGAGCACTGAAAACCAAAAGAGGGGTGGGTGCATGACGGGCAAAGGGGAGAAACGGAGTGGATTGAGGTGCATAACACTTTAAGTGCACTGGAACGCCAAGTGAAACAGAAATGCTCCTGAGAGCTACTCGGGAGAGCTCTATATGCGTTACTGGAAAGCTACTCTGGTTTATGAGGTAGGTACTAGTTAAGATACTTTTTTCCATGAGAAAGGCCATTTATTCCCCCTTTTGAATATATGTTAAATAGGTTCAAATCATTTTTTCACTGTAAAAATGGAAAATGAATTTTAGTCAAGAAAATACTCTTTCTTAAACTTAATTTCTATTTAAAAAACTTTAGATAAGTTCTGCTCTTGATTACAGTTATAAACAATAAAACAAAATGCTTTCCAGGATAAAGAAAACTTTTCTAAACTGCACAAACACAAATATATAACCATGCAGAACATACGCGTGAGAGCTTGACTTGAGTTTCAATAGGAAAAGTCTTGAACTGAAAAACTTCTTTTTCACCTTTACATAGTTCTGTTCTAAATAAAGGAAAATTTATTACCTAAAAAAACTTTTATTTTTATTTTGTACAAAATATATTTTTAATTTTTATACCAGTTAAGTAAAATAAAAATATAATATCTGTATTTTTATGTAGATAAATACTTTTTAAAAGTACCATTAAAAAAAAACTGTGTCTGCGTAAAAAAATCTAATTAAGTTAATGTTTCCTATGTAATGCGTCTGGGTTTTATTTTAATAGTGTACCTATACATTGGGCAATTTACATACATACGAAATACCTATTAAAGCTTTTAATCCAAAGAAACCCCATTTTTTATTGTTGTAAGTAGGGTTGCTCACTTTTAAAAGCAAATTCCTTTTATTTGTGTGTTTTTCAATTTTAGTGTCCAAAGATAATTCCCTGTATCCGGATTTGGCAAACCATTTTTTTTTTTTTTTTGGTTACCTTGCCTTACAAATGTAAAGATCTTTACAGGTAACCGTAAAAGGTCTGTTAAAATGCAACCAAAAACTTCTTAGCCAAAATAAACGATCTAA
Organism: Listronotus bonariensis; assembly: GCA_014170235.1. Taxonomy (NCBI): domain Eukaryota; kingdom Metazoa; phylum Arthropoda; class Insecta; order Coleoptera; family Curculionidae; genus Listronotus; species Listronotus bonariensis. The sequence goes on along the minus strand of JACEGR010003571.1, from coordinate 93,086 downwards.
TTTAATTTACCTTGTCAAAAAGTTGATCGTTTACGAGAAACAGAAAAAGTCAAAATATAATTTTTAAATGTATTTTTAGTGTGGTGAACACCCAGTATAAAAATAAAAAATAGGTATACATTTTAATTAGGTTACTTAACATTAAAAAGTTTTATAAATAAAAAATGTTATTCGTGGGTAATATGTTAAGGCTTCAAACCATTAAAAATATAAACTAATAACAAAATAAACAGTTTTCTAGGTTCTAATTTTAACAATAACAATGTCGACCGTGTAGAACTGATTTTTGATATATGCTCCATTTTTCATGTTATAATTTTTTTCAAAAAATTGATTTTTTTTTTCATATTGTACTCCCCTGTATTTAACAGTTCATCACAGCGATTAATTTTTTTAGATAATTTTAAATAGTACATAAGTACCCATTTTTAAAACTGTATTAGAATTTTATTTCTAAAAAATTATTAACGCGTCAGTAGCGTCGCAAATGTAACTAAATTGTATTTTGGTAAAATTTCAATTCCCAAAGTTTCTGTGAGCACCACATATTCTGTATTTAAGATTTTAATTGTTTCTCTACAATTTTTAGAAACTACGGACATTTATCTCGGGACGGTTTTTACTTTTTTTAAAAAGTCATCAGTGGCGTAGATATAATTTTTCTTCTGAATGCTCTTTTTACTTGCCAGAGGATTATTGCATGGAAGTAATAATTTGTAATTCGGGTTATTTCAGGGCATTTATCGATTAGCTTAGAACAAACGTTAACATTTTTTTAAAATCTTAGTAATTTAAAAAAAAATATACAGGGTGTTTCGAAAAATTAAAGCTTCCACATTTGTATTTTTTAAATAAAATGCAGGGTGTGAATCCTTAGATGATTTTACGAAGAAAGTTCAATTAAACTTATGTTCTGACTGTCCTAACTTTTGAGATACAGGGTGTGAAACTTAAAAAAATATATACCTTTTTTTATAATAACTGTGATACCACTCTACAAATTTTAATAAAATTTGGTACATAGCCACTATACATTGGGGGCATTTTTTAAAGTAAAATATTTTTATCTTTTTTCAGTGGCGTTCGAGCAGGATTTAAATTAAATATTTTTTAAAGAAAATCATTGTACGCCACTGCTTTTTTGAAACAAAACTCTCTTATCCAACTTTTAAAATTCTGTTATAAGAACTTCCTGCCAACATCTTTGGTATATTCGTGAATCACTTAAGAGACTGTTGTAGATCCCGCTCACTAGTTGCATAGAGGTTTAGGTCATTATTATTATTATTATTCTCTAAAAGATCCAACACGACGTATCCCATGGCTCCGACCCCATAGGGCGTCGTGCGAAAGTCCATCCATATCGAAGACCACTCCTCGCGTCCGCTCGGTCAGTGATCTTCGGCCAAATTCGTTTGCCTCAGTAGACGAAGGGAACCAAGGACAACAGATTTCTGCATCTTCATCGCCAGTTGTTCGGGTGTATTTTGATATGCTGGAATGTACCTCATTTCCCTTAATACGTTATATTTCATGCCTCCTAAAACGCCAACTATCAGGACAACCAATCGCACGGTATACTCTGGATAAAGCCTCCGAAGTTCGCCAAGAAGATCTTGATATTTGGCTCATTTTTCCCGTTCTTTTATATCGATGTTAGTTTCCGCAGGTGCGGAGAACTCTATCACATACATGGTGTGATTTCTCTTATCAAGGAGAACGATGTCGGGTTTATTCGCTTGCATTTGATGCGTGGTTGGGAACGCATAGTTCCAGTATATGCGACAGTTGTCATTTTCCACTACTGCCTCCATGTCGCCGGGAGCAAACGGCAGTATTGCTGTTTCATCGATGCCGTAGTAATGCCTGAGGTGATAGTAAAGTACCCGAAGAGCGTCATTATGCGGATGGATAAGAACTTAGCATTGGTAGCATGCACTGAACAAGCTGACAATAAGTGCATAAGGGTTTCGGGTTGCTTAACACTATTATTAGTATTTACGTTAATAATAATATTATTCTTTTTTGTAATATACAGCGTGTCTTCGGAAAATCTTACCAAACTTTTTAATTATTAAATTTACGAAAAAAGTGCCTCCTCATATAAAAAGTCCTACTTAATGAGAAAATACATTTGCACAAAAATATGTGTATGTTAAACGTACGTGGTACCTTAAAAAGACTTATTTCCAAATTAAAATACCAATATATTTCCCAACTACGGTAGGAAACTTTAAAGGGGGATTTGTTATGTAATTTTATGAAGAAAAGTTCCTATAAAGTTATGTCCGGTGTTGCTTCGTTTCTGCAAAAATGGACAATACTAAAAAGTTTTATTTTTAGTTGCATCATAGGAAAAAAGTATAAAAACTACATAAAAAGCCAGTGGCGTACATTTTTTTCAATAATGGTAGTGGTGCCCACCGAGACGCCACTGGACCCAATAAAGTCAATCTAATTAAAGCTTTACAAGCGGTTCATTACATCAGTTAAACAGACAAAACAACTTTATTTATTAATCAAGCAAATGAAAAGTATAAAGGTAGCATACCAAATTCGTCGGTCAAAAAATAACGTAATATTAAATTTGAGTGTCTCTAAAAAGTCGGTACAGAATGCTATCGTAGACTTTGGGCCAAAATATAACGATCTAACGCAATTTACCTTAGTCGAAAAGTAAATTGTTTGTAAATTTTATATTATTAATTTTTAAATATTTTATTCATTATTAGAATTTTTCTTCAAATTTGGCATAAGGGAAATTTTTAAACTTATAAATTTAAAGCTACTCATATTATATTATTACTCTTAATTAATAGAAGAGCAACCTGCAGTCCTTGCTTTTGTTAAAAGTGTAATTACTTTTTTGCCTGGGTTTAGTATGATTCCAGTACATAATTATTATTTTTCCACATTTTTGCCCCACAAAGGTATACTTGATAAACATCGATTCTTAAAATATCATTTTTCAAACAAGTTAATTGTTTATAATTAATATTCTTCAAAATTAAACAAATTCAATATTCTCACAAGTAAGCAATCTAGGGAGTTCACCAAACCCCTTGATTTGCGTAAATATGTCAAAATGAAGCAAAGTTTGCTTGTTCTGCACTTTTGGCGGTTTAAGAAGTTCATAAACCTATTGTTTCCCAGGATATGTAAAAAAAAATCGCCAAATCTGTAGAATTGCCTTAGATATGATGAAATCTTAATAGTTTGGAATCAATCGGTGTATCGACAAGTAACGCGCGCGGTCAAAATTAACTAACGACGTTCGATAAACTGAGTGTTGAGATCCCGTCAGCTACTGCAACTAATGTAAGTATTGTGAGGCTATATTTTTATATTTCTAAATGTGCTACCATTACTGAACCTATGTACCTATATGTAATATAAACTTGATCTTAATATTTTTAATAAATAAATTTTAGGTGATTATTTTAATTTACATCTTTCATTTTTAAATCTGAGCTACATCCTAGTTACCTCAAATCAGGGGTGTGACAAGTTTGGTGGAGGCGGCCGTGTTTGATCTCCAAATTCTATTAATTTAATTTTGATCTATTATTTTTTAAATAAAATTACTTAAATCCCAAACAATATTTAATTATTTTTTTATAAAAAAAGTATTTACTTTTCTCAGATGTTTAGTGTGGTATATTTAAAATTGTATTTATTTTATTGGTTTAGCATTTAGATATTTTATGAGTTTGGCATTTACATATAAATATGTATATTTTATCGGTTTTTACACCAATTATTGGCATTGGCAGTACCATGTTCTACGCGTCACGATTTTATTTTTATTTATATAGGGCGGCAAAGTAATAAGTTTCATACGTTTTTTTAATAGTTTTTATTTTTATTTTTTGGTGCCTATAGCACGCAGTGCATCACATAATGGTACGCAAACATTTTTATAAAGATAATAAATATTTTATTTTAAAATAATAGAAAAAATCCTCAAGTTTTTACTCTATTTAACTACGAATTTAACTATTTTCTTTACTCAATAAACTTTTAGATGGATAAGTCGTCTTACTAAACACATCATTTATTTATTAAAACAAATAATAAATATATAATTAATTAGATTTAAATGAAAAATGGGATTGGTAAATATAGCAACATATTTTTTTCTTAATAGAAATTAACATAAGCAATGACCCTTCAAGGAAATAACCAAAAATAGTTAAATCTTAATGTCCGACAAAGAGTAACTAGAAGTAATAATAAAAAAGGGAAGTTTCAGGTGAATGTTAGATTTTGAAAATTTTATAAGAATTTGTCTCTGTGAAGCCCAATAGTAAGTAAACAAAAAATTGTTTTTCATTTTGAGGTAACTAGTAAACCAGCACAACACCACCTGCAACACCTACCTCTACACCTACAGAAAAAAGATAAATTTGTCTTTGAAATAGGAGTTTCTCATAAAGAACCTCAAAAAGTTCAGGCGAACTAGATTCAAATTTAATAAACATAGAAAACACTATTTAATAAAATTTCTAAGCAGACACAACCAAATGAAAGCTATTAGAATTATCAAATCTTACTAGGGATAATCGTGTACCCTAAGATATAGTATGAAGCAAGTAGCCTCCTGTCCCTATCTCCTGGAGAAAATACAAACTGAAGTAGAATGTATCGAAATAAAATAAGTTAATATATAATTATTATATGTAATTGTTGTAGGGGCATTTATTTATGCCTAAATGTCCCTAATTTTAGCTCTATCAAAAGAAAAGTTATATACATAAAATGATATGATAATGATAAAATATGTTTACCCCTTGGGATCCCTCTAGTGCTTCCTTTTTACCTTGTTATTTACGCCTTAATCGCAGCTGGCATTTAAAAGATTTAAGGAAAATATCATTGTAAATTGAAACAACACTAGATTTTAAAAATAATTTAATACTTAGATGCTAGGGTCATCTACTTGCATTTAAAAAATGCTTAATTGAATTAAAATATAACTTATAATACACATAAATATTTAAATATGTAGGTAGGAGATAGAGAGCATATAACTGGACAGGAAGGTTGATTAAAACCCTACACAAATTAGCACACAATAATAGTGCCAAAGAAGTTAAAAACATTTATTTTTTTTAACATGAGACAATTTTTTTGCTTTTATTTGTGATCTCAAAATATATATATTTTTCTTACAAGTTAACAAATTAATATTTAGAAAAATGTATATACCAATCATTTAAGTATTTGCATATCTGCATTGTATTGAATAAGGTGTATGCTTTTAAAAATTTATTTTGATCTTTAAAAGAAAATATTATAAACAAGATATTTAAAATTCTGCACATCTAAATACTGAATAGTTATTATAATAATAAAACATATCTATTGTTTTTATCTATACACATGTAACTAGATGCATACCCACAAAAATAAGGAAAATAAGCCTTGTATGCTCTATTGTTTTTTATCTTTTTATGCAGTCTTGAAATATCATATTTATATTAATAAAAGTTTTAATAAGTTTACAGTTTATATTAATATTTAGCTAAATATAATAGCACATACTCACACTTTGTTCTTTTGTTTCATGTAACGAAAAACGATTCCACGTCAACAATACTGAAGCCTCAGAGTAAGATCCAAAGCCAAACCATAGTAAGCACTGCCGTCTATACAGAGTGAACAACGCTGATGGGGTACACCTGCCTATCGAGCCAAACTTCACTACCGTTAGCCACCTGCAAAATCAAAGGGTCGATTCAACAGTCTGCAAAGAACTTAACGAAACAACTCACCTGATAAATGGGGCCTATCCACATTCGTTATAGCCATAGTGAAACGAACTAAGAGCAAGGAATCAAAGAGAAGCACTGACCAACAAAACTACGAACGCTGCACAAACTACAAGGCATTTTGCGAGTGAACGGGCGAGACGAGCACACAAGTTGAGTCACCAACGACATCATTTCGCAAATCACTACACAATCACAGTGGTCTCACAGCTAAATTCCACAAAAATCGCCGAAACACGTGCCTTGTTCTCGAGTAAGAAAAATTGCTGAAAAAACAATTTTGTCTCTGAAATTTTGGGTTATGTTAGGATGTCATCTCGACAAGACATCACTTCTCTCTAAGACCACAGATTAGAAGAAAATACAGCATCCTCGCGGCAGAAGTATTCGACAGACCTAGATTGCAGAAATTTAGGACTTTGACAACGGCTGGCGCACTTGCTCCTTCAACAAACAGCAAGGTGCAGGCCAACAGTGCGGGTTACCCATGGACAGATCCGTATTCGGACTTTCGCTACTTGGTTCCTTTCATTTAGTGCTTTTGTGTAGACATATTGGAGAACTTATAATGGTAAAAATGGCGTGGCTAAAGTTTTGGAATTGTGAGAAGTGTGTGTAATTGTAATTTTTAAATTTTTTTGTATAAGTATTTTTAATTATTTTTAGGGAACAATTTTATGAAAAAAATGAAAGCAATGATTTAAGAAAAAAAAAAATTCTTTATCTATTCATTATAAATTTTGCCTTACAATTTTTACTTCCAAACATATATATTTTTTTCTTTTTCAAACATTGCTACCATTTTTCATATTTTATTATTATTATTATTATTTTATTGGTTTGCATTTTTTAAGCTGGGGTCCAGCTTCCCGTAGCTGGAGGGAAATGTCAAGGAACAATTATTTTTGGTACACAAATAAATTTAATAATTTCTAATTTTTTATAAAGTTCATTCACTTAAAAAATATCATTTTCAAACAGATTAATTGTTTATAATTAATATTCTTCAAAATTAAACAAATTCAACTATTCTCTACAAGTAAGCAATCTAGGGAGTTCACCAAACCCCTTGATTTGCGTAAAATATCAAAATTAAACAAAGTTTACTTATTCTGCACTTTTGGCGGTTTTAGAAGTTCATAAACCTATTGTTTCCCAGAGATATGTAAAAAATCGCCAAATCTGCAGAATTGCAAAACACGGTAAATCGCGAAATAGTTGGAATCAATCCGGTATCGACAAGTAACGCGCGCGGTCGAGAATCAACTAGCGATGTTCGATAAACTGAGTGTTGGGGTCCGTCGGCTACTGCAATAATGTAAGTATTGTAATTTATATTTTTATATTTCTAAAATGTGCTACCATCACTGAACCTATGTATATGTAATATAAACTTAATCTTAATATTTTAATAAATAAATTTAGGTGATTATTTTAATTTACATCTTTCATTTTTAAACCTGAGCTACATCCCTAGTTACCTCAAATCTTTGCAAACCGTTAATCTTTCGACGAAGGTAAGTTGCATTAAATTGTTGTAGTTTGAGACCAAAAATCTTGTTCTACCATTTCTTACAGACCTTTTGGATACTTTCGGGTGACCTAGATAAAGCGTAAACTAATGCGATGGAAAACTTTTGTATGGAATAAAATGTTAAATCTGAAATATCTTTAAAAACAGTTTATAATAAATATTAATGAATTACAACTTTTTGTGCAAAAATGTGGCAGAATATTTTTTTACCAAAATTAAAAATATATCAAAGCAAAAAAAAGTAATGACATTTTAAACCTAAGCAAAAGACTGCAGGTGGCCCTCTCAACATGTTACTACAAAAACATTAGCTTGTTTTGATTCTGCACTCTTAGAAACCTTTCAATGCTGCATTTTGTTAAAACCCTGTGTCTTGCTAATTATCAACTATTCTACTAAGTTACATTGCGTTAGATTGTTGTCTTTATTTTGGTCCAAAGAATATATCTAAGTTTTTATACATACCCTTTAGAGCCACACTGTATATTTTCGGTGCTAAATGTAACTTGTAAAGTAATGGATACACAGCCACACAAATAAAAAAAAGTTCCAGCTCTGGAGGAAAGACCATGGTTTCTTTATGTTTCTGGGGTCGCTAAATCCGAATCAGGTCAGTTTCGCCCCATCAGGTCATGGTCAAGGTCAATCACAGCTCTACAAAAAAACATTAAAGGTCCGAAGAACTAGATTATGGTATCCTTATGTTTTTGGGGTCGCTAAATCAAATCTGTGGTCGGTGTGACCCCATCAGGGCTGGGTCAAGATCATTTAAAGGTCAAATCATTAAAATTTATCGAAATTAGACTACAGCTGTGCTATCTTTATGTTTTTGGAGTCACTGAATTTGAATCCAGGGTCAGTTTGATCCCATCAGGTCATGATCAAGGTCATTTTAGGGTCAGGTTTTTGACTTACCTCATGATTGCGGTCTATTTTCAATAACTTTGGATGATGTGACCCGAATATGACCTTGATCTCAACCTGTGGGGTCAATTTGATCACGGATTTAGATTCAGCGACCCCAAAAATGTAGAAGATATCAAGATTGTGGTCTGTTTTTCGACAAATATTGATGATTTATCCTTAATATAACTTTGACCTCGACCTAATGGGTCGATTTGATTTCGGATTCTAAATACATAAAGATACCATAATTGTGGACTATTTTCGATAATCTTTGATGATTTGACCTTTAAATAACCATAATCTGTTGGGGCAAATTGACCCGAATTGGGACTCAGTAACTTCAAAAATATTAAAAATACCGATTTACCGTCTATTTTTGATGATTTGACCTTAAAATAAACTTGACCGTGACCTGATGGGTTCAAAACGACTTTAGATTCGGATTCAGCGACCCTAAAAACATAAAGAAACAATGGTCTTTCTTTCAGAGCTGGAATTTTTTTATTTGTTGTGGCTGTGTTATCATAGCAAAATAGCACCTTAGTAAATAAATGTACACCATATTTAAGAAATAACTTAAATAACAAATGAGAAATAAGATATGTTTTACCTATGGAGACCTTCAAGAAGGAGTGCAATCGACATGCTTTCAAAACGGGCTTGATTTCTTGTCTAAATTATAGTTGTAAATATGTCACTAGAGGGTACTGTGGTCAATCGGGATCTTTCTGGGGTTGCTGCTTGTGTTGCATATGTACAAAAAATAGTACAAAAGTAAAATAGAAAATTTTAATAATTTTTAAGTACGACACTATAGAGAACACAAAATTTTATTGAGTTTGTATTTAACAAAAATATATACATTTTTGAGGAATAACATAATGGGTGCCCAAATTTCGAAGATCATCATTATTTTAATTTTTTTATATGCATTTTTCGGCTTGATATTATTTTATAATATTTATTTTAATTTAGCTTCAGCTCTCATTTCTCTGGAGGAGAACAATTTTTAATTATTCCAGATAATAGAAATAGAAATAGGAATTTGGACTGTGTTATTAATAATAAAAAATAAAATTTTTACTTTATCTTTTACTTTTTAAATTGTCGTTTACATTTTTGAAAGTTGAAACTTTTGTTTAGTTTTTGTATTTAAAGTGATGATTTAAAAATTTCGCTTGTCTTTTTAGATACAAGTACAGTTTAAAACTAAAGGTTAGTGCTTTAAAATATTTAAAATATAGTTTTTCAATGTTGTGAATACTTATCTATTAAACATAAATAAAACAAATGATTAAAAAAAACCCTGACTTCCATTAAACAGTTCACTTTGTATATAAAAAAAAGAATTGCTATTGCCACAAAGCTTTGTGTACAACAATAAACAAGAATATTTAACATTTGTGTAAAACTTATAAGCTAAGTATACACGTCGTGCAATCTCCATTATTTCCACTGAGTTTCAGTGCGGTGAACACTAGCAGATAGCGATTAGACAAAAAATATTTAAAGCCCGCCGACTGCCTTAATATAGTAAATAATAAAATTTACTTTTGAGCAAGGACGTACCTAGGATCCGCAGCCCCTCCATCCCTCAAGAGAAAATTTAGGTTTCAAATATGAATTTACTACCTGTATTTTTTCGTGAATTTCACCAAAATTTGTGAAATCCCAAATTTTACAAAATTAACCTGCCCTTTTCTTATAATTAGAGCTAATTAAAATTCCTATATAAAAAAATTGTTAAATGAAAAAATCAACTATCTATAGTTATTTTAAGAAATATAGAATAATATAAAATATTTAGGATAACAAAAAAAGTACAAAAGGTAAAGGGATTCACATTCAGCACTTAGATTTTGTAGTATCGAATATATCCATTTGGTTTGGCAAAAAAAAAAACGTTCTTTAACAAAATATTTTCTTAAAGCCAATAGTTTTGGTACACCTGTTTTGGTGTAAGTCCCATGTCTCAGTTATTGGATTTAAAAAAATTGAAAATCCTAGCTACGCACATAATTTTTTTTATGTTGTCCTGTCCATGAAGAAGAACGTATCGAGGGTAAGCGTTAAATGCAGAATAATACACTTAAGACAAAGAGGGTGGCAAAGGGGCAGATTTTTAAGTTGTAAGTAATAACAAAATAAAAACACAACGTAAGAGCTAAACTTTTAAAGAAACCCTTGGTAGAAAACTAATAACAATATTCTACGGGCGGCGTATGACCTCGTACTATTGATATAAACATAAATGTTGTCTCGCTTCAGACCGCCATCGTATATCCTAGGTACGGCACGAAACTTTAAAGTGTGATTTTATGAAGAAAAGTTTTTATAAACATATGTCCGGAATTGCCTTGTTTCTGAAATACAGGGCGTTAAAGTAAAAAAATCGATATTTTATAAATACATTAAATACCCTTAAATCGACTGGGTTCAAATCAGATCAGAATCAGAGAAACATTTTGGTGTGTTTGTTCAATGAAATCAAGCGCTTGTAAAGTTTTACCTAGATTGACTTTATTGGGTCCAGTCGCGTCTAAGTGGGCACAACAGCCCACACTATTAAGAGAAAAATGTACGCCACTGGTTTTTATGTAGTTTGTATATTTTTTCCTAGAATGCAAATAAAATACAAATTTTAGTGTTGTACATTTTTATTGTATGTGGTTTCGTATTTAAATAAATATTTACAAAATACCGAATTTTTAAAAAATAATTACCGCCTTGTATTTCAGAAACGAAGCAACTCCGGACATATGTTTATAGAAAATTTTCTTCATAAAATGACATAGGAAATCACCCTTTAAAAAATGTTCTACCGAACATAGAAAGTACCCTAAATTTTAATTTGGAAACAGGTTTTTTTAAGCTACCCTACATCCAACCTACAAATATTTTTGTGAAAAATGTATTTTCTTATTAAGCAGGATTTTTTATGAAGAAGGCACTTTTTTGTAAAGTTAATAAATAAAAAAATTTTCATTTGGTAAGAACATCCGAAGACACACTGTATAATATAAATAAAGAAATTATCACTTTATAGACAAGTGACAAGACTGCCTCTAATACGCGTAAGCTCGAAGGCACGTGTAATGCATCTCTCAAGGATATACCTAGAACAATTCTAAACTATGAAGTTACCCTACTTTAACGTCAAATTTAAAATTATCTACTAGAAAGTAAAAATTCCAATATTAATATAAACGTAAGTTTTACGGAAACTAAAACTAATAAACGGCGTAAAAAATAACTTTAAAATCAGTCAAGTAAGTTTCACTTTAAAAAATGCAAGTTCCACTTAAATAATTTGCCAGTTAAATACTTACCGGTTGAATTTTAAAAGTAGATATCTCCTTTTAGGAATATTTTCTATCTAGCAGTTTGGAGCAAAGCAGTATTTACTTTATTTCACATTTAATACAATAAAAGATCCATTTTAATGCACAAAATCATCAAAATATAGTTTTTGACAATTTTTTGAACGTCGCTGTTAACCTAGCATAACACGTCAAATTTAGAAAAGTTAAAATTTAATAAAGATGCCCATGAAAGCTGTGTTGCAAAATGACATTTCGTAAATTCCTACTCAAAATATAAAATGGATTATTTACTATATTTTATACAAATAAATACATTTTAAACTTAGAAATTCTTTAAATTTTTACTAACTACATATATAAGGTTTTATATATAACATTAAAGTAATGTTATGTGGTGTATTATTTAGTGGATAAGTATGTTCAATTTACAAATACAAATAATACCCAAGAGAAAGGAAAAGATAATAACAATAAAACCCGTGATAATCAGGTAACATTTTAATAGTTTAAATAGATTTAGGCTCTTTTAATTACGCTTTAAAAATCGTAATTCCAAAAGTCCTCATATTATCTGTGAAAAAAAGGGGATGAATTCCACTACATATTGTTATATCTGGCAGCAGTGTTTGACCTTGGTTTCATTTGATCCCGATTGATATGAGCGCCCTCTATTGTTTTCTAATAGAACTGCTGTAATTTAAACCCGTTTTTTAAAATAGTCCCGTTATCGTTTACACACCTTCCTCTAGGTCCCCATAGTTTTACCCAAAGCAATATAACAGATCCAATCTAGTAGTAAACTTTACCGAATAAAATAACTTTCCAATTATTTTACGCAAGGATATGTAAAGTTTGCAAAGTCTTATCGTGAAAATGTGTTGTTCTTGAACTTAAATTAGATTTCTTGGTTGGGTATGTTCTACTCCAGTTATATATTGTGTTTGTGAGCTTTCAGATAGGTTTGCTTTTAGTTTCTATTTTTATCAGGTAAAAAAGAAATTTTAAAGAGATTTTTAGCGCATTTTTCATTTTGTAAAAATATTGACGTAAATATGTTTTTTTATAAAACCATAAAAAATAATATTATGGGAGCTCAGTAATCTTAGAGAAAATTGTGTAAAATAATAAATAAAGAATGCTATTAGAAACTTGCTAAAAAATTTGGCTTTTATATATCTTAAAAAAGTAAACGGTAATATTTGTTTTTTCTAAAATAGTTTTGTATATTAGAGTGTAAGTACTTTTTTTGTATTATTAGCTATTTTTTAATTTAAACGTTTTCTTTTTTACCTTCTATAACTCTTAACTGTTAAGTATACAGATTATAATTATTTCTGTTACATACTTGAAAATATATATACAAAGTACTGCGATTTTGACTAAGGAAACTTGTATTTCACGAAGAGATAGAAAAAAACATTAACTTGGATGTCATATGCTTTATTTCAGAGCTGGATTTTTTTATTTGTGTGGCTGTGTTATCATAGCAAAATAGCACCTTAGTAAATAAATGTACACCATATTTAAGAAATAACTTTAATAACAATTGAGAAATAAGATATGTTTAACCCAAAGCAATATAACAGATCCAATCTAGTAGTAAACTTTACCGAATAAAATAACTTTCCAATTATTTTACGCAAGAACATGTAAAGTTTTCAAAGTCTTATCGTGAGAATGTTTTGTTCTTGAACTTAAATTAGATTTCTTGGTTAGGTATGTTCGACTCAGTTATATATTGTGTTTGTGAGCTTTCAGATAGGTTTGCTTTTAGCTTCTATTTTTATCAGGTAAAAAGAAATTTTAAAGAGGTTTTTAGCGCATTTTTCATTCTGTAAAAATATTGACGTGAATATAATTTTTTTAAACCATAAAAAATAATATTATGGGAGCTCAGTAACTTCAAAAACATAAAAATACCGATTTACCGTCTATTTTTGATGATTTGATCTTAAAATAACCTTGACCGTGACCTGATGGGTTCAAAACAACTTTAGATTCGGATTCAGCGACCCTAGAAACATAAAGAGTCTTTCTTTTAGAGCTGGATTTTTTTATTTGTGTGGCTGTGTTATCATAGCAAAATAGCACCTTAGTAAATAAATGTACACCATATTTAAGAAATAACTTAAATAATAATTGAGAAATAAGATATGTTTAACCCAAAGCAATATAACAGATCCAATCTAGTAGTAAACTTTACGGAATAAAAATAACTTTCCAATTATTTTACGCAAGAATATGTAAAGTTTGCAAAAGTCTTATCGTGAAAATGTGTTGTTCTTGAACTTAAATTAGATTTCTTGGTTGGGTATGTTCGACTTAGTTATATATTGTGTTTGTGAGCTTTCAGATAGGTTTGCTTTTAGCTTCTATTTTTATCAGGTAAAAAAAAAAATTTAAAGAGATTTTTAGCGCATTTTTCATTCTGTAAAAGTATTGACGTAAATATCTTTTTTATAAAACCATAAAAAATAATATTATAGGAGCTCAGTAATCAAAATAGCACCTTAGTAAATAAATGTACACCATATTTAAGAAATAACTTTAATAACAATTGAGAAATAAGATATGTTTAACCCAAAGCAATATAACAGATCCAATCTAGTAGTAAACTTTACCGAATAAAATAACTTTCCAATTATTTTACGCAAGAATTATGTAAAGTTTGCAAAGTCTTATCGTGAAAATGTTTTGTTCTTGAACTTAAATTAGATTTCTTGGTTGGGTATGTTCTACTCAGTTATATATTGTGTTTGTGAGCTTTCAGATAGGTTTGCTTTAAGTTTCTATGTTTATCAGGTAAAAAAGAAATTTTAAAGAGATTTTTAGCTCATTTTTCATTCTGTAAAAATATTGTCGTGTATTTATATTTTTTAACCATAAAAAATAATATTATGGGAGCTCAGTAATCTTAGAGAAAATCGTGTAAAATAATAAATAAAAAATGCTACTAGAAACTTTTCAAAAAATTGGACTTAAATTTTTATATATCTTACAAAAAAAAAACAGTAATATTTGTTATTTCGATAATAGTTAGGTATACTAGAATGTAAGTACTTTTTTTGTATTATTAGCCATTTTTTAATTTAAACGTATTCTTTTTTACTTTCTATAGCTCCTAACAATCAAGTATACAGATTATTATTATTTATGTTGCATAATTGTAAATATATACAGGGTAGTGCGATTTCGACTGAGAAAACTTGTATTTTTACGAAGAGATAGAGAAAAAATTAACTTAGATGTCATATGCTTGATTTCCAAGAGGTAGTGAATGGCGAAGAGCGCATAACTATACAGGGTCATTCAAATTAAGTGTCCGTTATTGGTAACTTCGTTATTATTTGAAATACGAAATAGTTTAAATTAGCAAACTAGTAGCAATTTTCACGCTCTTTAAGACTAAAGATTAGAAAAAACAATTGACAATCGGGTTTCTAAGTTATACAGCAAAATACTCTTGTTTTAAATGGAACATCCTGTATATTTTATCACCATTAAAAAGATCTTTTAAAATCCTTGACAAAAATTCCAGATGTGATATATCCAATTTTTCATGGTTTAGGAAATATAGCCATCCTCAGAAATTTTATAGTACACTAGCATTTTTTAAATAAAACACCCTGTATATTACATTTCCACTAAATAGATATTTAAACGAGCTTTAAGAAAATACTACATTTGATATGTCTATCTCTTATAGTTTTAAAAATATGGCCATGCAAATCTAAAAATTAAGTTAAATTTCCATTATATCACAGCTTTAAGCTATAAGCAATAAGTTTTAGTGTCAGAAATAAAACGGGGAAAATATCTACCACCTTTCAAATTTAAATGGCTATATTTCCAAAACTAAAAAGATAGGCACACCATTAAAATATCTTTTCAATGATGATACTATATACAGGGTGGTTTATATAAAAATTCAGTTTACTATTAAAGTCCTGAGGATGGCCATATTTTCGAAACTATGAGGAATTTGATATATTACATCTAGACTATTTTTAAAGGATTTCGAAAGAACTTTCTAATGGTGATAAAATATACAGGTTGTCCCATTTAAAAAGGGGTATTTCGCTGTATAACTCAGCAACCCAGTTGTCAATTGTTCTTTAGTCTTAAAAAGCGTGAAAAAAGCTACTAGTTTGCTAATTTAAACTGTTTCATATTTTGAGTAATAACGAAGTTACAAATGACAAACACTTAATTTGGATGACCCTGTAGGTTTATTAGCATTCAAGGTATTAGGCATTTGTAGTTTTTTGACCGTTTTATAAATATTTGATAAATTAGACAGTCCCTAATATAAACCGCAGATTTAGGCAATTAACTTTTTCTTTTATTGAAACTGTGTTGTTACTTACACTTTACAATATTTAAATTTGCATAAGTTTGCGGGACTATTTAAAAATATTTTGGTCCATTTGGTGTTTTTACTGTTCTAGGACATGCTGTATGTTTTGCGCCTGCCAGAAATTATTGCGTGTCAGTCAGAGAACAACAAAAATTGGGTAAGTACAAAAACTACCATCGTATTACGTTTTTACGGATTAAACAAATGCAATACTTAAATTTTTTAAAATATGTATTGTATTTTCATTCCTTTAAATTAAACCGGATAAGTCTTGTCTATTCAGTCCATAAAATTTGAAAAAGCATTTTATACAGCTTCTATTTGATACCGATTTTACATTAAAGTTCAGGTATTTCTAACAAAACAACTTTATTTCAAAAGGAAAAAACTCTAAGCTAAAAATAAAATTTTTCCGGCGAGGCACAAATACAATACACAAACGTGCAGAACATACCTGAAAATCCTAATTTAAATTCAAAGAGGAATAATTTGCGCTTGGAAACTTTTCTGTCTTTACATAAACTTATTTTGCTTTTTGGTAGGATATTTTATGATTTCTGCTTACATTTGATGTGCCATTAGGATCTTTTAAAAGTTTATGGACCTGTCAAAAGTGGTTAAAACATTAGCATTTAGACAATATAAAACTAAACGTATGGGTACAGGGTGGCGCTTTTTTTGTTGACCTTACAGCGTAAAGCAAAAATTAAAGAGGTAAAAAATCTAATTGCATAATCTTGTTTCAATTTATTCAAGTAAATCATGCGTAACTTATTTGGTTTTTCTGATTTTGTCAATTTCAGAGATAGAGAAAGGTAATAAATAGAAAACTTTTAGCGTTTGGAATTTTGCCATTTGAACAGGACTTCCATTGCGATAGCTATAATATTCTTTAGTTTTAGGCATTTTTACGTAAAATTCAGTGACGTACCTACATTTTTTTTAACTGTTGTGTAACACCCTGCAAAGCCGTACGAGGGGAGGGGGCAATTGCCCCCATCTCCATTTCCTCTAGAAGGGGTTTAAATAGGATTTTTCGGTGGAAACGGAAATGTACATAAAGCAATATGCAATACTGGCCTTTTGTAGCCGTTTTTGCCCCCCTTTACAGGAATAACAGGGTGTCCGCTAAATCATGGTACACAAAAAAAACAGATTCCTTATGCAAAAATATAAAATATAACCCACACATACCTATATCCAAAAGTTGATAATAAAGGAGATACAGGGTGTCAAAGTGAAAAATATATTTTTAATTTATTTTGATAACTCTTGATACGTTCTGTTTATTCTCTGATATTAATTCTTATGTTTACATCAGAAAGGGTTGACTATACTATTTAAATTTTTTCAAAACATTCTTACTCTTTTGTGCTACACTGTATATTCCATCTAAGTAAACCAGTAAACTCCCCAATGATTTCTACACAAAAAGTTGTAGTTCGTAAGAATGGCTCTGAGCAACCATTTTAAGATATTTGAAATTAATCGGGTTATTGCAACCAAAACATGCCTTTAAAATAGCGTATTAATAATAACTACAAATGCCTTATAATAAACTAGTAATTTATGTAACAAGAGCATAAAGTTTAATAGCACAAGCCGTTAGGCGGTGCGGCAATCCCATGAGTAAAAAAAGACACTTTATGCATGTGTTACATATTATATTTTTTCCACGACCATATAAAAATTTCCCAAAATATAATTTTATACATGTTTTATTTATCTAAACTTATTAGTTTTAATTTTTGCAGCACAGCCATTATATTGCAACAAAAAATCATAGCCTTCTTATTTTAAAAGAGACAATTATCCTTTATAACTATACATTTATAATTTAATTTTAGAAAATTGTATGTGCTTACTTTTTGTATAAATAATACTAAAACAGTATAAATTCCTTTTTAATTTCTTAGTCATCCAAATTTCAATCAAAGGGAACTTGACCGTTTGATTCAATTGATGTCGCGCTTACTGTAACATTGCATAAATTAATATTTAGGGTTATTGTAGTAGGCATTGAAACAAAACAATAATTTTGTAGGGTGAAAAAAAGCTTTTAAGTGTTAAAAATAGTTATTTTTTTAGCACTTTATATAGTGTACTAGAATGGAGTACTTTATGTTCATGTTAACGATTAAAAAAACAGCTTTTTTTTTTTAACGGTCGTGGAAAAAAGTTATTTAAAATGTATTCTTCCATATACTTTTTGGTTAGACTAAACCAATTAAATGCAAATATCTTAAAAACGGTTGTTGAAGCCATTCTTACAGAGTATATCTTTTTGTGTAGAAAGCATAAGGAATTTACTGGTTTACTTAGATGGTACATACAGTGTAGCACAAAAAAATTAGGACGTTTTAGAAACATTTAAATAGTGATGTCAACCTTTAACTAGCCCCTTATAGTTTACACATAAAAATTAATGTCAGATCTAAATAGCTTATGAAAAATAACCCCTAGATACCGAGTAACACTAAAATATTCAAATCATATCAAAAATTGTTGAACAAAATTAAAAATATTTGTTTCGCTTTGACACTCTGTAGCTTCCTTATTATCAACTTTTTGATATAGGTATGGAAATCCTAATATTTTGACATAAGGAATATGTGGTTGTCTGTGTACCATTAATTACCGGACACCCTGTATATGTGTTAATGTGTTTTATAGTTTGTGAAATGTGATGACCTTTTTGTTTCTTCTCCCCAAAACCCATTTCTGCATACAGGACTGGCACCCTGTTTATTTTATCAAAACTATAAGAAATACCACATTAAATGTATATTTATATTTAATAGTTTTGGAAATATGACCACATAAATCAAAAAATAGTAGATATACCCACTAAGATTTGGAAGCTCCTATTTTCAAAACTGTTAAAAAAGACATTTTAGATGTGGTAAATTCTTAAAGGCTTTTAAAATGTCTTTTTGATAGTACTAAAATGTACAGGGTGTTCTATTAAAAAACGCTGCATTACTGGTGGTATTTTTTAACGGCTTTTAAATATTAAGAAAAAAACTTTGTAATATGACTTTGAGATAAAACATTACGAAAATAATATTGTTAAGCTACTTAATTCTTCATAAAAATACCTAAAACTTTTTATAATTTTTTTCTCTCTCTTAAATTAAGCGAGTTGCAAGTCCCTGACCAAATTGATAATTTGAAAAACACTATTTCTTTTTAAAAAATTAGCCGCCACCCTGTACCTATACGCTTTGTTTTGTATTGTTTAAATGCTAATGTTTTAACCACCATTGACAGGTATTAATAGCATATTAAATGTTAGGAAGAACCAAAAAATATCCCACTAAAAAGTAAAATAAATTTATGTAATGACCGAAAAATTTTTAGGCGCAAATTATTCCTCTTTAAATTTAAATAAGAATTTCTATGTATGTTTTGCACATTTGTATATTATATTTGTGCCTTGCCAGAAATTTTTTTATTAACTACCTTAAATACGATATGGTTAAAACATAAAGTACGGCTTCATTTAAATACCTCTAAAAACTAGACAAAAGCTTATAACTATTGGAAAACAAATAAAAATCATTTAAGGAATATTTTTTTCCTCAAAAAGTTTTAAGTTGTATAAGGGGAATTTTAGACTTCTATTGTGCAGGGTATTCCATCCAAGAGGAAAAATGACATATTTTTTTACTTTTTCCATATTTTTAATAAATTGCAGATACCCAATCGATGTATTTTAGGTCGGGGAATTTAAAAATCGTATTTAAAAATCAAGTGCACGAAGAACATAATAATTACGCCATCAACGTTGCATTTTTTAAATGGAACACCATATTTATAATTATATTTTTAAATTCGTTGCTAAATTCTAAGTATTTTTATTAACTTAACTTTATGTCTGTCTTTAACTGTTTTTGGGTTAGCGACGCTTAAAGAGTCATATTTTCGGCCTATATTTAATTAAATATATTAATACACAATAAAGGTAATACAGGTAATTACCTAATACTTTGAAGTCAATAAAATTTTTACCTATTGGTAGATTTTAATACTAGTTTTTTAAAAATTAATTATTTTTTAGATGAAAAACTATAGATTATACCGTTATATTACATGTGTGGAGAAAATACCAGTAGAGCAAAAAAAAGATACATTGATAATTTACCTGCATTACCTGTCTTTCATATTGAGATATTTAATTACATAAGCCAAAAATGTGACCTATTAAAAGTGAGTAACTCAAAAACAGTAAAAGATAAACATGTAGTACCTTTAATAAATGACACCTACAATTAACCATAGAATTAAAATATATAATAATAAATATGGTGTTTCATTTAAAAGATACAACATTTATGACGAAAGTATTTTGTCTTTTATGTAATTGATTTTTAATACGATTTTTAAATTCTCCGAGCTAAAATACATCAATTGGCTTTTTTAAATTTCTTTAAAAATATAAAGAAAGTAAAAAATAATGCCAGTTTTCCTCTTAAATGGAATACCCTGTACAGTGTAAACAACTCTTTTAAGGAATTAGATAACATTTAGATGGATTTGCTTCAGAATGATCCCTAAATTAAATTATCCAGTCGTTGGTGAAACAAAACGCCCGTTCAAAGAAAAAATTTTAGAACATAGGTATCATACACAGAAAGGCAAAACATCCAATTCTTGAATCGCTGAGCACTTTTGGTCCTAAGAGTCTGTTTATCAGGCCTGTCGCAAACAGAGCCACTTGTGGTTCCCACCGGTGGCCGCAACACGCTGCTGGCAAAAAATTTTATGCAGTTTAAATAATAATAAAAAGACACGACACAGACTTATTTAAGTTTTAAGCTACAGCGGCCATTTTATTTCGACGTAAACACAACCATATCGACTGAGTATGCTATTTCTATAGTTGTTGCTAGGTATTAATTGGTATCACTCATTGAGCGCAAAAATGGTGGCACAAGATTTTGATGTAGATGTGCTAGTGTCAAAAAAGTGAAGTAAACTCACCTGTAGCGGCCACCGGTGGCGACTACAAAAGACCGCGTGTAGCGACTTGTAGCGTCCACTGGTGACGACCACAAGTGGCTGTGCATGCTATCGGCCTAATTGGGGACTAAAGAAGACTAAAAGTATTACCCAGAAGTGTATTTAAAAATAAAGAGTGATTCCTTAATTTTTTCCCTCCTTTTTGATAAGGTTTTGTTTACCGTGCGGTCGCTAAAAGAATATTATGCTTGTGACGGGGGTAAAGGTGCTGGCAAAACTGGCTGAAGCGGTTTTTAAAGGTAAAAAGTAGAATTTGCTACAAATGTAGCAAAAAATGTTTTTAACAAATGTTTTTGCAAGCTCTAGAGGGCACCACCTGCAAAATATTGGATAAATTAAAAACAAAATATTTTTTGTGCCACTCTATATGGTACTTTTGGATCCAAATTTCTATTACTTAATATATTTTACAAAAAATAAAATAAAAAAAAGGGTATAAAATCTATGTCCTAAATAACGTTAATAACTTTTAAGATACATGATGGTAAATAATGAAAAACTAAGATTTTTAACCGCCCTGTATCTAAAAAGTTAAGAAATTTCGGACATGCACTAAAAAAATATTTTGTAAATTTACAACGTGGGATGTTGGCTATTTTGTGCCATAGTCGGACGTAACAAAATTTCAACTTACTTTTACAAAAGTTTTGTAAATTTATATAACTTATATGTGATATTACTCTTAAGATATAATATTAATTTAATCTTTTTACTTCATGTTTTGTACAATTTTATAGATATATGGTATGTAAGTTTACAAGTATTGGCCAAAAATAATCAACGTTCAACGTTGTAAATTCAATTTTTTTCTTTTTTTTGGTTTAGTTCTTCTAAAATCCCCACAATCTCAAAAATTCCCATCTAAATCTAAAACACCCTGTATAACTCAGACCTGACCAAACAGGAAATACTTGTTTAAACACAGATACCTCGAAAACAACTGCTTAAACCAATCTTTCAACCAAATCAACCTTTTTTAAAAGAGAATAATATAATTTTTATCTGGAAGTTAAAAAGTTAATAAAAAGATTTTTTTTAGATTTTGCAAAATACCACCCTTTAGATAATACGATAAAATTAATAGCAGATTCTAATTTTTTACCTTCTAAGATTCCCTAGCCAAATATTGTAATAATAGATTAAATATTAACAAAACTAATTATAAAAAACCAAAATTGGAGATATGCTCTATATTGGTTAGGCGGATTCATTTATTGGATGGTCTTCTTGTTGAGTACACGCCTGGAAAGAGTGGGACCGCTTCGGTCCTGGTCCCGGGTAGATCCTTTAGTAAACAATACTGATACATACATTAAAAATTCTAAACATTTTTTAGAGAAACTAGCTAACATTGATATCGATCCAAATAATACACTGGTAAGTTTTGATGTTGTTAGTTTATTCACAAATGTCCCAGTGGATAAAACATTAAATATTGTTAGAAATAAATTAGAAAATGATGTCCATCTTGGTGAAAGAACCAAACTAAACATAAACACTATTCTTGAGCTACTTACTTTTTGTGTCAAAACAACATATTTTCAATACAACACTGATTTTTATAAACAAACTTCAGGCATGGCTATGGGTTCACCTTTATCACCTTTATTGAGTAATATTTTTATTGAAAATTTTGAGTCAAATTTTGTAGAGAATTATCAATATAAACCTTTAGTTTGGTGGAGATATATAGATGACATTTTTTCTATATACCAATATGACGAACACTGTTTGAATCATTTTTTAACACACATTAATACACAAGAACCAACTATTAGGTTTACTTTAGAAAAAGAAAACAACTCACAACTACCTTTTCTTGACATTTTAATAAAAAAGATTTAAACAATTTCGTAACAAAAATTTACAGAAAACCTACACATACAAATAGATACTTAAACTTTAACTCAAATCACCCCATAATGGTTAAAAAGGGAGTTGTAAAAGTCTATTTGATAGAATTAAAGTCATTTGTTCTAATCAAAATATAAACAATGAACAAGATTATTTAAAAGATATTTTAATTCAAAATAATTATCCTCTTGATTTTATAAATAATTGTTTTCTTGAATTTGAAAATCCAAATATAAGACAAAATCAAAATAGACCTATTACAAATTTATTTTTACCATACATTCCCGGACTATCAAATAAAATTCAACGAATAGGAAATAAATTTAATATTCGCACAATCTTTAAAACACAAAACACCATTAGATCTCATTTAACAAAAACAATGAAAATACAAAAAATGTCATTTATAAAATACCTTGCGAATGCGATAAGTTTTATATAGGTGAAACTTGTAGACCATTAGCTAAACGCATAAAAGAACACAGATCATACATTAAAAACACAGAATTTCATAAATCAAAAATCTGCCAACACGCATTTGATAACAATCATAGAATAAACTGGGATGCTTCGAGTATTTTAGCAAAGGAAACTTGTTCTAAAAAACGCAAAATCAAAGAAAGTGCGTATATATTATTAAATAAAGATAATTGTGTAGCATCAATTTCAGTTAATTTAAATAACACTTGGTTGCCTTTGCTCGATACTGAAGTATCTTCAGGAAAACTAAAAATCAACTAACTTATTACCTTTTTTGTCCTACAAATAATAAATTCACCGGTTACTTGTCACTCATGACACATATGTCAAACTATTTTCAGTTTGAGATATAAAAATAATCCAAATTTTAATCTTTTCTAATTTAAATATTAGTTAATATTTTATTTTTATTTTTTACTTAATTTTTAACTTGACAACGGTGGCAGACTTGCCACCGAAACGTCGTTTTTTAATTAGAATTTTTTGGGTTTTTTGGGGTTTTTCTTTTATTTTGTTTCAGGCGATCGGCCAGTTCATAGAGGTCAATAGGGCTGAACAGGGTCAGCCCGTATACCCCGGGACCAGGACCGAAGCGGTCCCATTCTTTCCAGGCGTGTACTCAACAAGAAGACCATCCAATAAAAAACCAAGTCAAAATAAGTTTTTACACCCTGTATCTTCGAAAATATCCCCTTGTGGACTAAGGAGTGTTAAGTTAGATTGTCAGATCTTAGCCTTACGACTTTGTGGTAATATTAAAGAGACACCCTGTATAGAAAAAAAGTAACGTCAAACCAGGCATAAATTATTTTAAGACCTATTTGTGGCGTTTAATTTTAGAAAACCAATATATTTTTGCATAGTATCGATCAAAAATTTATCGTTGAGTTTTCAACTGCTTATAGTAGGAGAGCTAGTAAACTTTTCGAGTAACGTTGGACCTGTAAGGCTAGAAATTTGTACAATGATGAGTCATATCACGCCTAGTACGAAAATCATCACCTAGCAGGCATCAGCCTTGCACAACATTACCCTGTATAATTTTGAAAGTTTAAGAAAATTATCAAAACAAAAAACTTGAAGCAGTAAGGTAAACATTTTTGTAGGATTTGGTTTATTCATAGTAAGTTTTGGAAAAAAGGCGTTTTTGATGGGCACATGTACTTGCAGGGAACTGAAAGGTGTAGCTGATTTGGAAGGCCATATTTCCAAAAGTACTAAAGTTAGATGTACCTAATGTGGTGTTTTCCGAAAGCTTTTTTAAAGATTTTTTTAACGGTGGTTCTTGTGATAATATGCAGGGTGAAAAAGTTTTTTCTTTTTTTTTTTTTTAAAGAGGCAACCTGTATATTATATTACCATTAAAATGAGCTTTAAGGAAATACCACATTAGGTATATCTAACTTTATTTGTTTTGAAAATATGGTGATTCAAATCACCCACATTTTTTAGTAAACTTGTGCTCGTCGAAAACGCCTGTCATTTTTTTAACCCCACTATAAATGAACTAAATCCTAGAGAAATTTTAAGCTTAGAGCTTCAAGTTTATTTGTTTTTAATATTTTTTTAACTGCAAAAATAAACCGGGTGATGATGTGCACTGCTGATGCCTGCCAGGTGATGATTTTCGTACTTAGCATACTATGACTCATCACTATACACATTTTCAACGAAGGGGTTACTAGCTCTGAGACTATAAACTTAGACAATTTTGTAATTTCAAATATAACCTAAACTAGGGATGACAGAAAGTGCTGCTTGATTACAAAATATACTTAGCGCTGTACATTTATAATAGTCCCATTTCAAAATATGTTGCTCTCTCTAGCTGTTTAATAGATAAAATTAGCAGTATACCGGGTGTTTTTCACAGGTGGTTTCCTTAATATCTTTTTTACCTTATAATAAAAAAATGAAATTTGGTATATCCTTATTTGACCTATGTTATTGTGGATTGACTAATCTATTTAAATCGTTTATTTCAGAAAGGTACTAACTATCATTGCGGACATATCGAGGAAATCAATAAAAACTGATTATTAATGTCCAAAATTATATTTACAGTAACTTTTAATATTACAAAAGGAGTAATTATCCAAGAATGTATGTGCATTAAAACAGTTACCTATTTTTTTTAAGTACCTTTCTGAAACAAACGACATATTTTTAGATGCAACTTAGTTACTGTAACTAATTTATTGCAATTAACCTAAGTTATTGGGTATTTTGAGGCTACACTATTTTACATATACTCCATTTAAGAAATTTTGCATCAACTAGTTACCTCCAAAAAAATTTTTAAAGTCTCGAAATTTTAAATAAAACCAGGTTAAAATTTGAAACATTAAATATTTATAAAAAGAAAAATGAATACAACTCTTTTAAATTTTAATGGTTTATACCACAAATTTTTTGGGCTTTTTGGTTGGCAAATCTAAGATGGTGGCATGGAATGGTTGGTATTCCTGAGGAACAAAGGACATCACTTTACCAATGTCTCTTACTTTGGTTTCTAAATTAGGTACTTTTTGATGAATATATTTGATGGCATTTTAAGAGAAAATCTGTCAGAACTTCTTGGCGTGTTGATTTAAAAAGTATGGCCAGTCAATACGTTAATACACTCTGAGCACACAACATAACCAAGGGTGTCGAATGTCTGAGTAAATTAGGAAAATAAAGACACAGTAAAATACTGTTTTTTTGGTCTAGGTATTCCTCTCTTTAAAGTTTCCAAAGATAAGTTTGAGAAAGTGAGCAACAGATTTATTTCACTTGGTACCTTTCTGCAATATATGTTGAAAATTTCTTTAAATTTTAGACCATTGCGTTTATAGCAGATGGTCCTTTTCAGCAACAAACGATGTCTTAACATATAAGGTATTAGAAAAATGCATAATATATAAAAACGGCCAAAAATGCTAGTTAGTACTTTTCTTAAATAAATGATTCATTTATTTGTTTTCTATTTCTTTTGGTTTACCTAAAAATATTACTGCTAATTTAAAATTTTAAATGGCACTACGTGTATTTTTCATTTTATTTCAATAAAATATGACATTTTAAATACAATGACACCTTATATGTAATTTTTTGATATCTCTGCTGTCAAAAATGAATTTTATGTCAAGTAGCCATGGACATGGCCAGCGACTTTTAGGGCGGAGTCAAAGTTTGCAAAATCTTATTTATGGTCATAACTACTTTTTAGATGAAACGAGGTTGGTTCGTTAGTCTATCCTAGAAGAGCATTTTATTTCGAATAATTTGGTACCACATTGATAGAATTTTGGGTAAGACTTTTTAGCAGAACACGTAGTAGTATAATGTTTAGTTTAAAGTTATTTTATTACATGTTTCTTGAATACAAAGCTTTTTAACCTACCACCTATTTGGTACCAAATTATTCAGAATAAAAAATAAATTCATTTTTTCGTGGCTACTTGACTTACAATAAAATGTTTTAGCTTAATTATGTCCATCTAGATTGTCATTTAAATAAAAAAAATAATTTTTTGGCAGCAGAAATGTAAGAAAATTACACATGGGGTGTCATTGTAATAAGAATGTCATAGTCTATTCGAATAAGATAAAATATACTTGTGGTACCTTTTAAAATTTTGAAGCAGTATTTTCGATCAAACCGAAAGAAATATAAAACAAGAAAATAGATCAATTGGTGCACTATTCTTTTAAATAATGATAAACCAATTTTTTTTTATGTGGTAAACATGTTATGGAGTGAAACCATCCGTGAGAAACACCCGATATTACATTGCAAGTGTGGAAACTGAGTAGTATCTCACGAAGCGTCAGCCGAGTGGGACAAACCCACGAGTGAAAGAAAATTATTTTTACACAAGTAATATACATTATTTTTTCTACGACCATAAATTAATTACCGGAAAAAAATTGTTTGTCTTTATAGAAACAATAAGAAAACAATTGAAAACTCTGCAACCCTAGGGTAATATACTGCATAAGCAATAGTTAAAAGTATATCGGCCAGTAATGCAATAACAAAACAAACACATTAAGTCACCCGTGTTTGCCGGTTTGCCGGTTTTTACGTTGGACCTCTTTTTCTCACATTTCCTATACTGCTTAAGCAAGCAGTTTTGGTACATCGGCGAGTAATAGAATAACAAAACAAGCAGTATTAAGCCATTTTTTGGTGTTAATACGGTTCAAAACATTTTAAAAACATTACATTTTCTTTTTAAACGGTGACGTCATGTACGTCACGTATTTAAGCGTGTTTCTGTCTTTTCATATTAGCGAAAGACGGAAATACGGGCGACGGACCAACGCTATCGAAGTGTATGGAGCAAAATGAAACCTTTCATACGCAGAGAACGGGGAAAGTCGGCAAACTCAAAGGCTTCGTATAATTTTTCATCTCTCTGTCCGTCAAAATCGGCTTAGTGTGTAAAGGCGCTTTGAATACATCCCGGACAAGGGTTTAAATACAATATAGTTATCTTTGTCGGGCGGGCGTATGCATCGTACCCATTAAAAACATTGTTTCGGTCATTTTTCGTAAACTTTTTACGTGGCTGTACATGGTAAGAAAAAAAATATATTTGGTGTAAATAAAAGTACATATTAATCCTAAAAAATAAAAATCATAATCATAACCTGAAAACTGAAAAAAGTTTATTAGTAAGTTTTTAGGTAAACTGTTTACCACATATTTGGTAAAATATTTACCACATTTTTAAAACGCAACCAATGGCCCAGTTTTCGTCTGGCGTCTTGTTAAGATTTTATTTTATTGGATTAAAATAATTTCAACAGAGTGCTAACGAACCTTTGTTTATAGATTGAAATCTTTGTATTGTAAGTAACTTAATATTAAATTTTTCATTATTTTATTTCTTTTAAAGTAATATTAACTTTTATCATATTGTGTAAGAGCAGAATAGTTCTTCATAATGTATAAAAGTTTTAATTTTCTTAAAATGTTAAATAAACTTTTTAATTTTATTCTGGAGAAAAGCCAAATAATATTTTGTTTAAACTTAATCTCTAACTAACCAGGAAACAAATAAAGCATAAAATACGTTACTATAGACTTACTCTGAAAACATGATCAGTTTCGATTCTATCAGTTCAGTAATCCTATTGATTTGATCACGTGACTGATGCTATTTGAAATATTTATTAATAAACATTTAGAATGAAGTTTGCCACAAAAGTTAAAAAAGAATTATAATTATCAGTTTGATCACTGATCAAGGAATAGACCTGATGTAAGTAAAACATTTCCGGACCAAAATATTGTGTTACGGGGTGAAGGGGGGAAGGCGTGGTTTTTAAGGGTAAAAATGTTTTTATTTAAGAAAGTTAAATGTTAAAGTTATAGACATTGAAAAAATCTTCAACCTGAAAAATATCTTAAAAAAAATAAAAAACACAAAATATTACCATTTTTTATTATACAATTTTTTATTATATATGTTTATATAAAAAAAATTTCATATTTATGTTATAGAATCGTTTCGTTAAGTTTGTCGGTTGAGTTACTGGACACCCTGTATGTATGTAAGTAATTTGATTGAAATTGATAAAACTTTGATGAATATTGGTGCCTAAATGATGAGGTTTATCAACGGTAATAAAGAGTACCTTATTTTTTAAGTTTTTGATTGTCTATAAAATGGCGCCCCCAGCTTTGCGATATCTGTCAAAATAAAAATGTTATGATATAAATAATTTAATAAAAGTTTTAGGTAAAGTGCCCTCTGGCGGCAATAAAAAAGTACTTTTGTCTAAAAATTTTAGAATCTGCAAAGCTCAATTTGTGTGCCAAATATCAACAGGATTGGTTAAAAACTAAACGCAATATGGCGAAAAAAACAAAATAAAAATCTACCCTTGACGGTTTGTAACTTAAAAACGAATGACATTTTGAAAAAAATATATGAAGCTTTACCCTTATTTTGTCAAGTAGAATCACCCCTTGAGTTTCGTGATCGATTGTTGAATCACCCTGTATTTAAATCCCATATTGTAACTTTTATGGACCATCACACATATATAAAATAATATTTTTAGAAGAAACAATCCGCAAAAATTCAAAAACATTTAAACCCGCTTTTTAAAAGTGTGACCAGACACATAAAATATTTTTTGATGGAAAACTTAAGTGTTTTAATATTTAGAAGTCGTGGCGAGAATTAAAAGTTGCAAATATAAACCAGTTAATGTGAATTTTCCCTTAACCCTCCATTCGTGCCACTTGAACTTCCGTTTCATCTCTTGAGATGCTTTTTGGGAAAATTATTTAAGCGAGCCATTTTGAAAACTGTCAAGTATACTTCAAGTTGTCCTTTATGTGCTGTAGACATCTTAATGTCAAGCGTTTTTATTGTGCTGAATTGTGCAATTTATTTTTAAAGCAAAACTTTATGTTTACTTATGTATATTTACAATAAAATTTACATATTATAAGTCTATAAAGTATTTTTATTTAAAAATAAAGGTAGGAGCCCCAGAGCTCAGTACTTCAACTACTTATTTGCTTTGAAGCACACAGATAATGCCACGAACATAATAGGGACACTTATACAGTTTGTCACAGGATAAGAGATACAAAGAGAGAAGACAAGAACTAACCAGAACTAAACATTTTATAATTTTAAATTTTAATTACTCCTTTACAGAGCAAGTTATACCTTAAGGGGTTATATACAGTTAGAAGGCCGAAAAAAAGAACAATTTTTTCTGATTTTTTTCTAAGAAAACTTTTAACTTTAATAATCCTTAAATTTTACATACAATAGTATCTTTTACCTGTATTTTAAGACTTAGTATTAGAAAAAAATTTTTAGTTTGAAAGGAGCTACAGCTGATCTCCGGAAGCTCCTCTCAAGAAAGACGTTTTGCGGTGACTACTATATCTCTATCTAAATTGAATCCTCTAAAAAAACCAAACAGATTTCTTTAAAGTAATGTTACATTTATTAATTAATTAAAGTGATAAGCAATATATACATATGTATATATATATATATATATATATATATATATATATATATATATATATATATATATATATATATATATATATATATATATATATATATATATATATATATATACAATATATATATATATATATATACACATATTGTTTTTTTGACAAAACGTCGGTTTCTCAAAAACAAACGATTTTTGAATTTCGGACTTAAATTAAAAAAATTAAAATAAATATTTATCAGTGAAAACAAATCTTTGATTAATTACTGAAAAACATATTTAAAAAGCTTGTGTTAAATTTTGAAACTTATCGGTTTAGCTGTTTTCTAGTAATGTTTGTCACCGACTTTGAAAACACCATTTTAAGAAAATCGCGTTTAAAGTTTAAAAAGCACATAAAAGCACTTTGAAACGCCTTTCCAGATTTGCATGTAACTTCGAAAATATTCACCGAAACGATATGACATTTTCTGTATGTATTCTTAAATATATTTACTAAAAAAATAAAAAAATAAACAATTTTTTTAAATTCGTATACAGGGTGTTTTCTAATTGAATGTCAATAATAAAGAAGGTGATTTTTGGGATTATTTTAAGAAAAAAACTTCCTATGAAGGTATGTCCTAGACGTCTTAATTCTTGAGATACCGAGTATTAAAATTTCCAAAAATTTTTTTTATATACATTCTAGCTATTTTTTACTCAATTTTGTTTTAATTTGGCAATATTATTAGTGACATACAGGGAGTAATTTATTTCTAACTTAATTACATTTAGTAAATCAAGTGGCGTCTCGAGAGGCAGCTGAAGAAATATTTTCAACAAACAAACGGTACGCCACTGACTGTGTAAATGTGTGAAAAATTTGTGTGCTTTTTTTACATTAAGCAAATAAAAATACTGCTTTTATGTTTCTTAATTTTTTTCCGTATCTTGTTTAGTTTAAGAGAAAAAATAAATAAAATTCACTTAATTGCATATTTTTAGACCATAAAAGAAGCATTGCGGGATCATTTTCTTTTAAAAATTAGGTTTTATAATTTTTAATTAGCAATTATGTAACAAAAATGATAAATACTTATTTAAATAAGGTTTATATTCTGTTTCGAAATTTTATGTTTTTTTTTTTAATTTTAACACCTTTTATCTCAAAAGTGAAAACATTTAGGACATACCTTCATATGAAGTTTTCTTTTTAAAATAAACCTAAAAATCACCTCCTTCAGTATTGACATGCAATTAGAAATCACCCTGTATAACCCCTTAAAAAGTAAAAAATGACCAAGAGTAAAGTACTTTAATTCCAGTCCACAAAACCGACAGGCCAGCATTGAAGCAAGAAACTACTACAATCAAACAATTTCTGAAGCCAAAGACTCCTTCGACGATCGTATTAAAAACAAAGTTCTTTCTTGCTCAAATGGCAGCAAATCTTTCTGGTCCTT
Source organism: Listronotus bonariensis (assembly GCA_014170235.1). Lineage (NCBI taxonomy): Eukaryota > Metazoa > Arthropoda > Insecta > Coleoptera > Curculionidae > Listronotus > Listronotus bonariensis. The sequence goes on along the minus strand of JACEGR010003571.1, from coordinate 61,413 downwards.
TGCGAAAAACATAGGTAGGAATTTTTGTACCAGTTCTTTTCCGCCACTAGCTTTGGAAGATAAAATTGTTTCTACCGCTAAAGGAAAGGCAGAATTATTTGCTAAACAATTTGCTGCCAATTCAACCCTTGACACTCCCGTAAATCATCCAATTCCAGCGGTTACCCCAGTTCCTCATAAAATGTCCGATATTATTTTTAAGGTAAAACACATTAAGCGTATCCTTTCTTCCCTTAACACCAAGAAATCATCTGGGCTGGATGACATACCAGCAATCGTTTTAAAAAATGTGCTCCAGAACTTGCATCAATCTTAACTCGGCTCTTTCGAATTTCTTACAACACAGGTATCTTTCCGGAAAGCTGGAAAGCTGCACGTGTTTAACCTATTCCCAAGAAAGGATGTAAATCTCTTCCATCTAACTATGGACCAATTTTAATTCTCTCAGTTCTTTGCAAAGTAATGGAAAAACTTATTAATTCACAAATTCTTAAGTACTTAGAAAAACACAAAATTTTGCATGACAGGCAGTATGGATTTCGCCACAAAAGATTTACATTTACATTATTTTATTCCTTCGTATCACACTGCTGGAATAAGTCTCTTGAGTTTCTAGGTGAGTCCCAGATCGTTGCTCTTGATATATCCAAAGCTTTTGAACAGGTCTGGCATGCCGCACTTCTTATTAAACTTCCCTCCTATGGTCTTCAACTAAACTCTGTACTTGGCTCTCTAGTTATTTATCTGATCGTCGTATATCAGTTATTGTGGACGGCTATTCTCCAAGCTTTCACCAAGTAAATGCTGGAGTCTCTCAGGGCTCAGTTCTGGCACCAACATTGTTTCTTCTTTACATCAACGACCTTCTCTCGCCCACAACTAATTCCATTCATAGTTTCGCCGACGATAGTACCCTTCACTCTAGTTTTCAGGTTCCTAAACCCATTACTAAACCTGACTTGGAAAACAAACGGAGAGCGATGCAGATATCTCTTTCGCAGGATCTTAATTTAATATTGGATTGGGGCGCTAAAAATCTCGTCCATTTTAATGCATCCAAAACACAATCATGTTCCTTGTCGCGAAAAGAGTCATCAAATACTCATCCTCTACTTATGAGCGGCCAAGTTTTACAGAGCAAAGACACCTTTAATCTTGTGGGCGTCACATTTGAAAGTAACCTTAACTGGCATAAACACATTGTATCTATAGCCACGTCAGCTTTAAAAAGCTTGGATTTCTCTTTCGAGCCAAAAGTATTTTTCCCCTTCTAATTTATATACTTTATATGTGTCCCAAATCCACCACAACCCTAAGCATTCTTGATTCTATTCAAAAAAGAGCTATTCGTCTCATTAATGATCCTCTACTTACAGAAAGGCTTCCCTCTCTTGCACATCGTCGGGCTGTGGGGGATTTATCGCTTTTTATAGGTACTTCCATGGCTTCTGCTCTGAAGAATTGTCCAGTATAGTTCCTCCACTTACAGTTTCCAACAGAGAAACTCGTGGTTCCGCGCGTATGCATCCCTATACGGTCCAACTGGACAGGCCCCGAACTTCCCACTTTGTTCGTTTTTATCCCTAGAGTTTATAGGTTGTGGAACCTGCTGCCCGCGGAAGTCTTTCCTTCCCCCAAATCTTCAAGTATTTAAGTCCCGTGTCAACAAACTCCCTCTTACCTTGCTTAAGACACCCACGGTACGTTAGTATTTAGGCTTTTAGCCTTCGTGGTTTGTCCAGAGATAAAAAAAATTAATAACAAAACTAAATTGTACATTTTCTTTTTTTTTTTTTTGTTTTGGTTGGTTGAAATTATAGGCTTTAGGCTTAACGTCAAGAGATACAAAATAACTCAGATACCAGTTTTGTTCGCTGTTGTAGTGTTTAGTTTAATGGCGCAATTAGGTCCAGGCTTACTTTATTGGTTTAGAAGATGCAGGTTAATTTTAAAAATGTGTCGATATTATATGTCTTATTACTCAAATATTTTTAAATATAAAAATTAACTTTAACTACAAAAAATGTATTACTTTTTACGTAGAATCGAGTAACGTACCTAAATTAAATTTAAATGTTTTAAGTTTTGTAATATAACCCAAACTCTTTAATGAGGAACCCTCTATCTACATGTCTTAAAAAATTGTATTTTTTTCTTGCGACTATAATTATATAAAGCTCTTTATATTTTGTATTATTTTTAAAACAGCGAAACTAACAACAAAATTTAGATAAATGGTAGGCCATGTATTGAATCAATATTCATTTATTTTTTAAAAGGTATGTATAAAAAAATTAACTTAACAAGAATACATGAACATGTATTAACCAAAAAAATTACAACCACAGAATATGGATTTATTTATAATAGCAACGTCACAATTATCTCAGGTATTACTTAGTTTTTTCCGCTAGTGTTAAATTACAAAATGTTTTCAAATACTTTCCATTCTGTTCAATGCATTTTTTTACTAAGTTTTTAATCAATCCTATAGCGATATAGAAGTAAATATTTAGTACATATTGATTAAATTTTACGTAATTTGCTTTAGGTTTTTAAAAATTGGATAATATGAATACCAAATATTTTCTCTATATTGCCACAATGCTTGGGGCAGTGCTATCTTTCCAGGGAGCCGTCTACATGCCCGGTGGCACTGCAGCCTGGAGGCTTATTGTACCAAACTCCCGTTATATTGTACCCATTCCAGTACCCTAGTTCCTTGAGGAAGGCTGTATAGGTCTGCTGGGTGCGTACCATATATTTCCGGGAACTCTAATATTTTCGAAGATTGCCTGTCTTTGGTGATCTGCCTCATACATGCCTCATACTCTGACAGTATGTGGGTTACTGTTTCGATCTCTGCTCCACATAATTTGCAGTCCAGATCTCCAGTGTATAATCCCATTTTATTCAGATGTTCTTTCACTGGAGCATATCCGGTAAGGAAACTTGTGATTGCTCTTAGGTTATTTCTACCCATTTTGAGTATTTCTTAGCTCTTTTCGTGCATGGTCCTCTGATGTATATTTTCCCATGAATGTATTGAGGAAGCCTTTTCCAGTGCAGTCTTTGCTGGTCCTTTACCCAATTTTGTACCGCACTTCGAAAGGTACTCCGTGGCACTCCAAGGACTGGTTCTGGCCCGACGTATGTCGTGGCTGACCTACTTCTAGTCAGTTCGTCTGCGTTTTCATTGCCTCGAATTCCGCAATGACCGGGCAGCCACATGTACTTCGTGTTGTTGCGTCCCGCCAGTTCCTAAATTTCTCAAGGCATTCTAATACCAGCCAAGATGATACCTTGGTATTGATTAGTGCACCAAGGGGTGCATGACTGTCCACAAGAATGTAATTTTGTACAATTTGTGCGGAGCCTTTGCTTGTTAATCCTGGCACATTGTAAAATCGCAAAAATTTCTGCTTGAAATACAGTTAATATAGTATACTAGAACTGAGTACTTTATGTACTTTATCTTCATGTTAACGATAAGAAAAACTACATTTTTTTACGGTCGTAGAAAAAATATTTTATAAAATTATTATGAGGCATAATGGCTTTTAATTGAAAAGAAAATAATAACGTACATCATAAATTTAAATTGCATTTATCAGCATTGTATGGCATTTTAAGACAGACATAATGGGACAACAACCCAACATAAAAGCAATGCAAAACTAACATTTAGGTATCTCACCAAAACCGAATCACGGGTAATAAAAAACATAAACCTCTATATAAGACACAATAATTACAATAATATTACATAAATTAATAAATGAACCTAAGACGTATAGTATTTTCCACATAATTAACGAAAAAAAAAGAAACAAAAATAACTTTTTGTATAAAAGTTTCATAGATTTTTTTATTATCTTTTAAGCATAATAAAATAAACAAATAAACATTAAGAAAATAAAAAAATAATAGAAAAAACTTTTTTAGATAATACATCCTCTATATTATGTCACCATTAAAAGGTCTAATAAAAAGCTTTACATAAATACCATATCTAATATAGCTATCTTTTTTGGTTTTAAAAATATTGTCACTTAAATCAGAAAAATAGTATAGCAGCGCCCAACTAAAATTTATTCTGAAGCAATGCCGCAAAATAAACAAAAAGGTATAGTGCAAACTGCAAACAAACCCTTTTATAAACAAAAAATCATTTTAGCAAAAAAATCCCTACGGGTTTTTAGCTTTCCACGCCACGCGTCAGGTTGTAATGCAGGACAGAGACTAAATTAATAAGAGGTTTTTTATTATCTATCTAAAAAATATGTAATCTGGCTCTGTCAAAGGCTATGTGCTCTCGAAAAGGTTTGTTATCATTTTTTGTGTACTTTGCGGCATTGCTTTCAGAATAAATTATCTCTGCACACAACTATAAATATACATTTCATTATACTTACCTACGGCACTAAGTTAAGAATGTAGATATAATGAAAATTATATTCGAATTTAAATGGTCCTATCTCCAAAACTATTTAAGATAGATATACTGAAAGAGGTATTTTTGTAAAGCTTTACTAAAAAGAATTATTTGTAATATATTGTACAGAATTAGCTAAATAACATAAGACATGGGCAATGTGAAAAAAAAAGAGACAATCTAAAGCCGCGTCCAGACTTGCAAAAAATTCGCCAAACGTCCGTCCAAACTAAGCAATCTATTTGCGCGCTTCTTTGACGCCAAAAAAAGCTTTGAATCACTGCCGAATCATTCTCTAAGCCCTTGAAACACGAATTCCATCCACGTCCACGTCCGCGATGTGGCGGGGTATGAGGCGTGGAGCGGCACGGCGAAATGTTGCAAGTCTGGATGCGGCTTAACGTGAATACCTGCATGTAAACATTTTTGATTGGAACATCACATGCTTTACTGGCCGATATTCCAATACCTATTGGCTTAAATAGTATAGGGTGTATTAATTGAATTAAAAGAGTTTAACTTATAATTTTGTCTTGAGATTTTAATGACCATTTGTTTTTTTTTTTGTTGTGCGCAAAAGATAATGGATGAAAAAATATAAAAATTTTATATATTTTTATTACAGTTAAAAGTAAAGTGGTAAAATATAAATAAAACCCTGTACAAACTATATAAAAATCTATTTAATAAACAAAAAATATTTTTTGGCAGGTCATTCACATAAACCCTCTTTAATCACTGGTATCACCTGCCCTAAAGGACCTATTTTGAGAGGCTATACCGGGTCAATAATGAATATCTTCTTATTTGATTTAATTACTATTTTTAGGAATGAACTCAGTTATAATCTTAATCGGACATCCAGTTACACCTAATAGATAGAAAATACAACTATATTGCGCGTATGCACATATTAAAACTAAAGAAGTTAAGTTAAATTTTAAATATTTAATTATCCTCCCCTCCCCCAACAAACATTAAATATTGCGGCAAGACTTGCCCAAATTATTGCATGCAGTTGCGCAATACAAGAATTATTAGAGCACGAAGTAACTAAAGTTAAGGCTTTATGTGGTAAATTTATATGAGCGGTATTAACTTTACGTGGCATGTTGCAAGTTAGGTGTTTAATGTATAAATGGTGGAGGACCGCATGACGTAACACAAAACGTTGGTTATAAATACCGCTGCCAAGGGTATTTGCCGCACCTGCTGACTTGTTGTGTTTTATTTTATTTTCTTTTGTTGTTGCGTTTTTTTTTTTCTAATGTAAACCCGTCGAATAAACAGGGTTTATTCTAGTATTATACTTAATACAAAACAGTTTTTATACGGTTAACAGAAGGGTGAATGTCGGTTCCCATTCGGATCTTAGACAACAACCCGTACCCTTTGGTTTAAGTCTCCAGGTTTTTCCAACTATCGTTTTAAATATTTTAAGGCACATTTTTGCTTTATTCAGATTCTTTGTTATCTGTCAATTTCATGGTATTAGTATCTAGTATTGGACCCAGGTATATTATTTCCCTAACAGTTTTTATTTGCGCACCGAAGATCATAAGAAAACTAGAGAAATTTCTTTTATTTTTTGTCATATGTTTTGTTTTAACAATGTAATAAAAACATGTTTTTTTTTATTTTATATTTAAAAATATTTCGTTTATTTAAAAACTACTCTTTTAAAATCTTTACAAACTACTTCCAATTTTAAATTAGGAGTTGCAACAATTAACGTGTTAAAGGGAAATTTCCTTTAACCTTGCTTTTCGTGCCACTTGAACTTTCATTTCGTCTCTTCTTAGACTGCTTTTTTAGAACATTATTTAAGCGAAGCACTTTAAAAATGTCAAGTGGGCTTTAAGTTTTTTTTAATGTGCCTAAAAGATCTTAATGCAAGTATTTTTAACTTAATTGCGCACTTTTGGTTTATGGTTAAATTTGGTTCTACCCACTAGAAAATAAAAGGTTAAATACAAGGTAAGTATTAGGTACATAAATTAAAGCCTACCCACAAAAATGTATAATCGTGGGTTGCAAAAATAAAACCATAATATACAGGGTGGCCCACCATATTCGACACGGTCTGTAGCTGGATAACCATGAAGTTTTTCAAAAAGTAATTACTGAAACATATACAGGTCGGATAAGGCCACAGTATAAAATTATTTTACTCTATACAGGATGTCTCAAAAAAGTGTGACGTATTAAAGTTACATTTTTTTAAATAGAACACCCTATATTTTATGACGGTTTTAGATTCTACATAAAAAAATAATTAAGTTTGTTAATAGTACCAAGTGTCTAATTTTATTCGTTTTTGTGATATTTGTTTTTTTTCAAAATGCAGGGATGCTATTAAATTAATTTTATTTTAACAATATAAACTCCTTAAACTTTTATTACAAGATTAGGAAAAGTCTGCCTTATCATACGTAGGTCATATCGAGATCATAGATTATACAGGGTGATCAAAAAATAATTTCAATTTTTTAGAAAGTCAAATAGCAATATCTCACTTATTTTAAATGGTATTTTTTACACCACATGATGACAAATCAAGTGCTCTTTTAAATGGTGTCTAAGTTGCCTATACCTATCTTTTATACTTTTTAAGTAAATTCCGTTTTAACATTTTTATTCCAAATGTCTATTTAAATGTAAGTAGGCTGTGATATAGCTATGCCTATTTACTAAGCCGTTATTGCAAAATGTAAATTTGTTGGAAAAAAGCACAAAATTAAAAGATTTTGTATTATCTGCCACTATTTTTAAAATTCACAGAAAAAAAAATCATTAGTTGCTTATAATGCTACTTCCAATAACACTTATTTCAGCTGAATGTGGTAATGATAAAACTTGTGTTTTTAAACAATCCTAATAACGCCTCTGGTCAGTTATGACGACATTCTGTGACCTATAACTCGTTTCTTCCATTGTCCATAATGACTGTGTCAAATTTTTTAAAGCAACTATTAAGGTTATTAGATGGTTTCTCCTCGAATATTTTTTAGGATTAACTCTAGACTAAAGTAAACCATTTTTTTCACATCCTACCAGTATTATATCATCTTGCTGTTGTAGAAGAAGGGTTTTTATTTAAAAGCATTGAAATTTCTTTTAAACAGATTAAAACACTAGTAATCAATAAATGGTCGTTGTTATTTTCTTAAGAAGAATATTAATGGCTGCTACGTCACAGCCAACTTTAATTTAAATAAACATTTGGACTAAAAATTTGTAAAAACAGATTTTACTAAAAAGACACAGAAAAAAAGGTATAGGCAACCTACACACCATTTGAAAGAGTATTTTATTTGTCATCATGTGACGTAAAAAAATACAGGGTGTTCCATTTAAAATAAGAGAGATAGGGCTATTTGATTTTCTGAAAAATTGAAATTATTTTTTCATCACCCTGTACAATATTTGATCTTGATTTGACCTACGTATGATATCACAGACTTTTTTCTAATCTTGTTACACATTTTAAAGTTTAAAGTATTAAAAGTGTTAAAGTAAAATCAATTTAATTTTACCTCTGCATTTAAAAAAAAATCAAATATCACAAAAACGAATAAAATTAAACACTTAGTACTAAAAACAAACTTGAGTTATTTTTTAAATTAGAATCTAAAACCATCATAAAATATAGGGTGTTCCATTTAAAATAATATAACTTTGATACGTCACACTTTTTGAGATACCCTGTATAGACTAAACTAATTTTATACTGTGGTCTTATCCGACCTGTATATGTTCCAGTATTTAATTTTTTAAAAACCCCATGGTTATCCAGCTACAGACCGTGTCGAATATGGTGGGCCACCCTGTATTTTTTATATAAAAAGGGATACCCTACATTTTAATTTAATCAAGCTGCTGTAATTTTAAACAAGAACGTATTCAGCAAGCCTAGTATCGGCATACCAAATATCTAGCAGCCGTTGCTGAACCGTGAAAAATTGGGTCAATAAGTTTTTTTATCTTTGGAAAATCCACGAAGGCTGAAAGCCTAAATACCAACGTACCGTGGGTGTCTTAAGCAAGGTAAGAGGAAGTTTGTTAACACGGGACTTAAAAGCTTGAAGATTTGGGGGAAAGGAAAGACCTCCGCTGGCAGTAGGTTCCACAGTCTAGAAACTCTAGGGATAAAAGAACGAACGAAATTGGACGTTCGCGGCCTGTTCAATTGGACCGTATAGGGATGAGAAGCCGTAAAAGTATCTATAGAAAAGCGATAGACCTCTTGCAGCTCAACGATGGGCAAGAGAAGGAAGTCTATGAGTAAGTAAAGGATCATTTATAAGACGAACAGCTCTTCTTTGAATTGTATCAAGAATGCTGAGGGTTGTAGGGGATGCCATTCCCCAGACATGAGAACAATATTCCAGAGGGGGTCGAATTTGGGACACATACAAAGTGTACAAATTGGAAGGAGAAAAATACTTTTGGCTCGGAAAAGAAATCCAAGCTTTTTGAGGCCGCGGCTGGTTTTGAAGAAGTAATTTATGTAGCAAGTGCATAAAGTGATACTTTTTTACGAATGAAAAGTTTGACAGCACGAGCCGTAAGGCAAGTGCGGTAATTCCATGAGTAAAAAAATGACACCTAATGCATCTGTTACATACTATATTTTTTCCACGACCGTATAAAAATGTTCCAAAATGCCATTTAATACATGTTTTATTTATATAAACTCTTAATTTTAATTTTTCAGCACAGCCATTATATTGCAACAAAAAATCGTAGCCTCCTTATTTTTAAGAAACAAATATCCTCTTTATAACTATGCATTTGCAAATTGTATGTACTTACTTTTTGTAGAAATTTTTTGTAGAAATAATACTAAAACAGTTCAAATTTCTTTTCAATTTCTTGGTCAGCCAAATTCATTATTACCATTTATTTTCAATAATTTCTGTTAAATTTAAAAACTAGTGATCAAAGGTAACTTGACCGTTTGGTTCAGTTGATGTCGCCTTTACTATTACATTGCATAAATTGATATTTAAGTTTATTGTAGTAGGCATTGAAACAAAACACTAATTCAAAGTGTGAAAAAAGCTTCGAAGTGTTAAAAAAGTTACTTTTTTAAAATATTTTATGTAGTTTACTAAAATGCAGTACTTTAAATTCATGTTAACATTAAAAAAAAAAACAGTTTTTTAACGGTCGTCCAAAAAGTATTTTAAGTTATCAGTTGAAAACGGTTGAAGATAGACACCATTTAAAACTTCGTGTATCTGTTAAAAGTAAAAACAATGAAAGTCCAAGAAAATGGTATTTTTAAAAACATTACCTTGTCTACCACCTTTAAAGAAACCCTACTTTTTTAGTTAAAAGGAACTTGTTTTTAATGGATCAACGCCAATGTGTTTATACTCAAAACAGTGTCCAAGATTAGCATGTATCCATTATTTTCAGAGAAATATAAAACAATGTATGAAACTAATACCCTTTGAATTTAAATATCAGTAATAGATCGGGTAGACTTTTAAACACGTTTTTCTATTAATTGGTTTTATATTAAATGTTTTTCTGAAAATAATGAATAAATGCAAATTTTGGACGCTGTTTTAAGTATAAACCCAGTGGCGCTAATCCAAAATATTTAGTTTTGAAGTAATTATTAAATGAAAAACCATGGGATAAGTATGGTGGCTGGGCGAAGTGAAATAGTTAAAACGTAGTTGTTGCTTTAAAATGTAAACAAATATTAAACTAAGGGCTACTTTATTCTCTGGTTATAAAGTCTTTATCATGGCCCACTATTTAAAATTCAATTTTTAAATCAAAAAGATCGTTTTAGGGTCTAAAAGCTCCAAATAGCTAATAAGAGTAAGTATTATATATTCTTAAAAAGCTCTCATCCTTCAATATTTAATAATTAAAAAATATTAAGATAAGAAAAATCATATGTTTAGTTTATATATCAAAAAATTATAAAATTAAAAAAATATATGCAGAACTACCCTACTAAACTTTACTTTAAAACATCTATTTATATCAGTTTTTACTTTTCTTGTAAGTTACAAGACAAACAAAATGCCGGGTGGGTCCAAAAATGTAATCAAAAGAATTTCACCCTGTATATTAAAAACTAAGCCGGCCATAAAAAATATTTAAGTGTTATCTTGAGTTTCATCACAATATGACAACAAATCGCAAGTCTCTATCTTCAATATTAACCGAGATTCCCTGCATTAGCAACGAAACTAGGACACCCCGTACAGGGTTGGTCCGTATATTTATACAGTACCTATCTCGTTTATTATACAAGATAGAAGGACCCCTAAATACATAAGAATAAGAAAATTATCCAAACCGTCAAATAAATGTATTTTTGCAGATACAGACTAATACAAAAATGTGTAGAAAAGAAAATTTAATTTTTTTAAATGAAATAACCTGTAAATTATGTTACCATTAAAAAGGTCTTTTAAAAAGCTTTACAAAAATACCACATTTTATATATCTATCCCTAATAGTTTTGGAAATATGACCATTCAAATCGGGGTTTCATTTCCATTACATCTACAACCTCACTTAGTACCGTAGGTAGGATAATGAAAATTATATGTACTATTTAAAAACCATTAAACAGATATATAAAAAGTGGTATTTCACTGATCTCGATGGATTGCCAATGTTATAACCTGTGCGATGGATTGCCAATGTTATAACCTGTGCGAAATTATAGGAAAGAATGTGTTGACGGCGTCCTGGTTTTCCATTCGAAGTACGGTAGCTAATGAGCGTTACGGTCAGACCGCGGACGAAGGGTACGGGGTGCCGGTGTTTGTATTTTGCCACGGCTTTTAAGTGCGCATGTTCGTCCACCCACTGCGCAAGGTCGTAGAAATCCAAAAATGCTTCTTGCCACTGCGGATCTAAATGTAGGTTATCTATGTGGTATCTTTGTAAAGCTTTTTAAACGACTTTTTTATTAGTGACATAATATAGATGGTGTTTCATTAAAAACAAAACAAAAAAATCTTCTCCACACACTTTTGACTCACTCTGAATCTGCAAAAATATATTTTTTTACAGCTGGTTTCCTAAAATTTTTGTATTTAAATTTTCTTTCTACCTTGCACTATTGACGAATAGGCGCTGTTTAAATATACGGACTAACCCTGTACATAGTGTGCGATTTCAGTACTTTCATCGTAATAAATAAATTTCTGATATTTTACATGTTACATGGCACAATTATTAGTTTTAGGACTTTTTTTTATTAAATACTAACTTAATTTATTATTGATAAAATAAGTCAAAAAAAAAAAAATCCTTGTAAACCACTTGAGGACTAAAATCAACAAATTTTGTTCCAAATTTTATTTTCTCCTAATTTTGTTGCCAAATGTCTTTCTACACTACCGACCGAAGTTTCCATTGGACAGTATTGATGTTCCTACGTTTGTCAAGTCAACCCTTCAATTTAGACTAACATCTAAGAAATGTTCACTTTGAGTGGTCAATAATGTGCTTTAGATACTGAACCCCATTCGGTTTCTTTACGTTTTTCTTGTCACTTTATTAGATTATTTCTCTTGGGAGTTTACTTGGTCTCCGGCGATTCCTCGTATCAATATCTTTTGAGATAGGAGGGTCCAATAATTTTGTCCATTTATTTGAATATTTTCTAAAACTATGCGAAATACACAATAATTAAATTAGGAATATAAATAGTATTTGGTAGCAGTTTTTTTTAGGTCTTTAATAAAAAAAGTTTATAATTAAATGGCAATTCAGCCATGAAGCATTGGAATAAATACAATATTGGTTTTTATTTGCCTGCCCTCATCCCTGCTATGCTACTTCAATTTGTTTTCAAAAACTAAATAACCTCAAAAATAGGGTTTTTGCAACCTTTAAATTAGTTTGCTGATTTAGCCAAGTAAATGACCTTGCAGAGCTAATTTTCTTTTATTTGGAGTTATGTTACAATATAAAAGCCCCAGTCGTAATAAAATTTTCCAAAGAAGGGTTATAGAAAATATATTTTAAATAATATGCAATATGCCTATCCATAGCACACTTTGCAAAAAAAGTACGACCATTAAAAAGAATGCTTTTTTTAAATCGTTAACCCAAAGATAAAGTACTCTATATTAGTACAGTACATAAATTGTTTAAAAATGTAACTTTTTATCACTTTGTCTCTTTTCTTACACTTTGAATTAGTGTTTTGTTTCAATGCCGACTATAATTTATTTAAATGTGAATTTATGCAATGTAACAGTAAACGCGCCATTTACTAAACTAAAGGTCATGTTACATTTAAATTTACCATTATTTCTTTCAGTTTATTTGTCACTCCCTATTTAATAGAAATTAACGAAAATTAATAGTAATTATAAATTTAAATGACCAAAAATTAAAAAAATATATCATTTTGTTATTATTTCTATAAATAGTAGTAAAAGTAGTTAAATACAAACCTATGTGCATAGTTACGCCACCATTTGAGGACGTAAAATTGCACTTTTACGCCCTAGAGCAAAAAGTATCAAAAACGCACGCATTTATAAATGAAGGCGTAAAATAGTACTTTACGCCCTAGGGCAAAAAAGTATCAAAAACGCCCGCATTTATAAATTTTTAAAAAAATAATAAAATTAAAAAATCTCCCATTTAATTTTTGGTAAATGTATACTGATTACAGTCATGCACCAGCCCCTCTTTTAGTTTTTGTGCTTCAAACGTGTAGTTAAGGATGGATTTAAAAAATTATTTATTTAAAATGGAATTTTAAAGCCAAGAAAGGTAAAAAAACGTCTTTTTTAAGTCATCTCTAGTCCTGGTCTAGGGATGCGTTCCAGTGACTAGCTTTTATAGCAGATTAAGAGCCTCAAGCCGTAGAGCGTGACGCACAAAATTTTCGTCACTGGAAAGCTACTTAGGTATCTAAACATATTCTTAAAACAGCTCTAGTAGTGTTTATACAATTCGTTATTTGCATGTAATGTGCATACGTCATTGATAATCTATATTAGCACTAGTGCCAAATTTTAATAAAAATGCATTAACTGGTAAAGATAAAATATGTATTAAAATTTCTATTGGATTTGACATGCCAACTTTGGTGCAATGCAAATTAATAAATGTTTCTATTTGAAATAACCAAAAAATAACGTGTTGCCAAAAACTAAGAAATTAACAAGATTGCCTATTACTGTTCAAATTTGCATTAGGATTTAAAATTTTGGAAACGCATTTTTAGCGGTTAGAGAATTTTTAGACACCTTATTAATATTTACCGACACATTGGTGTAGATAAGGGGGCGGTAAGGGGGTAATTACCCCCTCCCTCCCATGATGCTTTGCTAAATTCCTTTTTAGTTTTTTTTTTTGGTAGTTATATAGGGTAGGGCGGGGCTAGTTGAGCATAGAGGTAAGTTGGGCAATCAAAATATCTCAAAAACTATCGACCGCACGCGAAAGCATCAAATAGCGTAAAGAAGAGTTTGCACGAGGGGAACTTATTGTGCGACCACTAGTGGTGATGTGGCGATCGAGAAAATTATCCGTGCGCATTGTTTATTTTGTGATTAAACAGTAAAATAATTGTAAGCCGGAAAATTTTATTTGTGATAATTAAATGTAATCCTTTCTTAATCAGGTAAGTGTTAATCTTAAGTAAATTTATTGCAGTTTTAATATGTATAAAGATTTTGGATATAATTCTTACCGGTTTTTTAATAAATTTACTTTTCTTTTAAAATTTCAGGTTGGGGTTAGTTGAGTTACAGTTGCCCAGCTAACCCCACGGTTTTAAGTATAAAATGTTTTATTTTTTATTTTTTAGGATACGGACTTATAAGAGTAAAACTACTAGAGTCTCCTCAAGATTAAAAACAGGCTGCAACCCGAACTTAGTATAAGCAACAACGACAAAGAAAACGAGCTGACCTATCTAACTTATAAATTTTCTCTGGAAATAGTTCGACAATACCCAAAGGCTAGTCCAAGAAAAATAGCCAGATCAAACAGAAGATAGAGAAAAGCTGCAATTTTAACAGATAAAGAAGGCATTACAAGAGAAGCAAAATAAAACTGATTAAAAAGTTTAAAAACGAAGATAAATTGATAGATATTAAATCCAATAGTTAAGCAAAGCTAGGTGCGTGCTGTTTTATTAATGAGATTTGTTGTTTTGTCACTATAAGATTATAAATATAAAAAGCAAATTGTCAAAATGTATTTTTATCGAAAACGTATCTTTTCTAAGTGCTCCACTAGCCCCATACCCTTGCTCAACTTACCTCACCTATGGGGTACGTTGGGCATACTTGACTATCTACATTAAAATAGATGTAGCTCCTAAATTTGACTTATTAGAAAGAAATTAATATAGACACTATTAATAAGTTAATAAGGGATAAATTGCTTATCCATCAGGATGCATTATAAGCATTAAGACTTATTTTTGAGGAGCTATAACCGATCAAGTGAAAAATTGCTCAACTAGCCCCGCCCTACCCTACACAAACCGACATGTTTTGTATGGTAGGTATCATTGTTACCTAAAGACCTTTTTGACGTGACAACGTCTTATATTTGATGGACCTGGCTGCACGCACTAAAAACATGACTCATGCGGCGTTACCTCGCGCGTTTCATTTAAGGCTTAAAGTGCAAGCGAGAGCGCGGAACTAGCGACAAAGGGGCACAATCTCCGTGTTTGACAGCGTTCGACATATGTTTCTCTTCTACTTGAGTGAGCGTGCAGTGTAGAGTAAAAGTGGTGTCAATTGTTATAGCAACGATAATTGCGGCGATAAAGGTAATGATTCTTTCGACGTTGTCACGTTTAACTATCGTCAGTAAACCGACTTTGCAGACAACCGATTATCTACGCCAGTGTACTGACTAAGTTATGTTGATGAACGTTGTGCAATTAAGAAATAAACTAAACATAGACCGCCCAATATATTGCGTATAAAAAATAATTAAACAATCTATAAACAAAAATAAACAATTATGTTCAGCACAAAATTTAAATGGTTTGCAACAGTTCCAATATTATTATTTAATTCACAATGTTTACAACCCCCAGATTTTTGAAATACAGTCTTAGTTTAGGCGTTGCAGTACTTAATACTGATCCAGTATTTAAATGTTTGAGTTAAACTGTACTTAACGTAAAAAATGTTTTAATTATTTTTATATGTTAATCTCTGCTTTTATATTTTAGTTTTTTACATTTTCGTAAAATTAGGCACATATCGATCAATAATATTTTTAATTTTATTTAACAGCTATTGCATCTAACAGTATAGATGGGTCCACATTTCATTCATTCTAAAAGACCGCAAAGTACACAAAAATGATAAGTGAACAATGATTTATTGCAGCAAAAATATTCAACCCCCCAATCATCTGAAAAATACAAAATCAGGCTCTGTCAGCGCTCTGTGCCTTCGAGAAGGTTTGTTTACTTTATAATTTTTTGTGTACTTGGCGGTATTGCTTTTAAAATAAAATTAATGTTGACCCATCTATACAACTTTTATATTTGCTACGTAAAAATAATAAAACCTAAACAACCCTTAGTAAATCAATAATAAAATTAAAAGCATCGCCCTAAGGTTCTACTGGAAAACAACAAAGTTAGAGCTAAGTAACTTGATTATTATTTTATATTGGATTTTGATAATTAAATAATTCTAAGGCAAGTTAGCTTGTCGATTTTTAGCAAAATTTTACCTCTATAAAATACACTAGGGAATTTTAAAAGAAAAGTGTGTGCAAAAAATCTTAATAAGGTTTTGTTTACTAACTGTTTTAAGAGGCTTTAAAAACAGTTTTTTAATTTTCTTTTGTTTCTCATATATTTCATATTTAAAAAGTAATGCAAAATACGTGTGTTTAAATAGTTTAATTATTTAAAATGAACAGAATTTAATAAAGTAAGAATTAACTGTCCAAAGTTTTTTTGGTAGGTCAATAACAAAAACAGGGTATTTAATTAAGTGTGGACAGGTTCCATATCTTAGGAGGAGGTGGTCGTAGGATGTGTGAAAAAAAAATCCTCCAAAAAAATCGACTATGAAAAACCTCCTAGCCATATCGCTAGGGGGCGTAACGTGTATAAATATACATTTTACCTGAAAATTGCCCAGTATAAGCTTCCACGGGATCTCATAGCGTCGGAGTAAAGTTATTATATGTTATGGCTGCTTGGTAGAAAAACACCTCTCAAAAGTGGACGTGCTGTGCCTTGAATGGACAACATATCACGTAAAATCTGGTGTTAGAGCATGAGTCTCACTTCTGAAATGCAGCTTATCCCTCAGATAGGGAGGTTTTCCCTGTGGTCTGATTTCTTCACAAAACCGGCAAATTGTAACTTTCTCCCTGTTGGCCATGTCCAACCATCCCAGCTCGGCTATTCTAGCTGACACATGATCAAACCTACGGAGACCAAAGACAAGCGACGGTACGTTTCTGAACTTTGAATGCGTTTCTGGTCTTTAAATCCAGGAATGGGCCATAGACATAACGCACAATAATTAAAGAGACAACACAAGGGCCTCTGCCAAAGACACTCTGAGTTTTTAGACAACAACCCACGATTACTATATAACAGTTTAAGGTTCATGAAAGCTTTTGTAGCAAACTAGTAACGTGAGTGCTGAATGTCAACCCAGAGTCTAAATGCAGTCCCAGCGATCTTACAGAAGTTTTTACTGGTAATAGCTGTCAATAATCTGTACTTTCATGGATTTATCAACTTGCATGCCTTTCTACCTTAAAATAAGTTATCGAGCACTTCTTTACATTAGAAACAGATTATGCTTTGCTGACACTTAAAAATTACATAACTAAATAAAATAGTTAGGTGTATACATTTTATGTAAATTTTACGTATTTGTCTTTACTGTGAATACATTTAAATTTTAGAACAAGTTTTACAAATAAAATTTTTTACACTAAGATTCATTTTTATAATACAAGCTTGATGGTATTGTCTACCATAACAATTTTTGCACCTTAGGCCTGGTTTTTTAACAGTTATATTAAACGTACAAAAATAACATAACCCGCTAGTTATCTGGTTTTCTTTAAAGTATTCTTCAGCATTGAGTTCTGAAAAAAGTATATTTTTTTACAAATTTCCCGTTTTTGATTAATAACTAAATCTGATAAAATATTAATTTTTTGGTTGGGAGTGTCATGTAAAATGTTTAGATATGATCCATCTTTATATAATATACCCAAAGAACGTTGTTCTTGTCTTTTATTAAGCAATTCTTGCTTTGAAACAGAATTTGTTACAACCTTTTTTTATTATCTTTTAAGATAGAAGACTTAATTTTTTTCTTAAGCTTTTCTTTATTCACATTTTCTTTTTGTTGTTTTTCTGTTCTTTTTTACTAGTCTAGCTAATTTTCTATTGTTCTTTTCAATTTCGGCTTTTTCTTTTTTATCTTTTTTCGGCCTGCGTTTTTTCCAATTAGTCGATGAAATTATAAAAGAGGTTCTTTGGGTGTTTCGCTTATTTTTCTTACAGGTGTTTTGGGCCAAAATAATGAGTTTTCAAACGAATCATTTTTTTATCAATAATTTCTTTGTCACTTAAAGCACTACAGACAAAAGCATCCTTTTCTATTACTTTTATTTTGGAATTAACGTCACTAAAATCAGTTACCTCTGTAAAGTCACTAACAATAGTCTCTTCGTTTATGAATAAGCTCTCATCATTGTACAAAGTTGTATCAAGTTGGCCTGCATTTGACTCTTTATTTGCGATGATTTTGTTGGGCCAAACCGATAATTTTTTAATCAAATCATCATTTATATAAATAATTTCTTTGTCACTTAAGCCACTATAGACACAAGCATCCTTTTCTGTTAACTTCTGCTCGGTATTCATTTCGTCACTAAAATCAGTTACTTCTATAGACTCACTTGCATTAGTCTTCACGTTTATAAATAAGTTTTTATTATTGTACAAGGTTGTATTAAGTTGATCTGCATTTAACTCTTCATTTGGGACAGTCTTGTTTTTAAATGAGTCACTATTGATTGATTTAATTTCATCATCGCAAAATAAATTTTCCTGCTGTTTGTGTCTAACCCTTTGTACCTGCTCTTCTGCTTGCAGTAATAACTCCTCATAAGAAATAATAGGTACATCCTCTAAGTTAACCAGATTTGTTTCAGCCGGTTTGTTTGTACAGGTACATTTTCCCCTTTCTATGTTTTCCTGAAACATACGCCAAAGATGTAAGAGAATTTGGAAGTATTCATTTTGATCTTCGGTGTTAATTTTGTCGGAACTGATTGCTTCAAATTTTTAACATTTTCTTGACCAACAGTATGAAGAAAAACTTCGTAACTTAAATGATGGCATGTGTAGGCTTTTTCAACTTCCTTTTCTTCCAAAAATTCTTCGTGAATATTAATTTTCTTTTTTCCAAGGCACTTTGTCATATCTATGGCTGCAAATGAAAAAGGATAGAGGCCTGTCGCACGAAATGCATTTATTATGCTTAATGGCTTAATGTTGTCTACAACTATCTTTAAAATAGGCGCAAACTTTTCCTTAGTCAGTTGTTCATTGGGATTGTCTCTTCTCCACTGCAAAACGCTGCGTTTCCAGTAGGTCTTAACTGGCTTAAAAACTCCTACATCCGCCGGCTGAAGAATCCTTGTGGCGTTAGGGTACAAAGCTATTAAAATTATCTGTAGTTCTTCGCATAAATTACATACTTCGAGGGTAAGGTGCGATGTATGACCGTCCACAAACAGGATTACTGGAAACTGGCAATTAACAGAAACTAAAAATGGATGAAAAACTTTGCTCAGGTAGTGATGAAAACTTCAGACTTCATCCAACCGTTGTCTCTTAGACCGATTCCCCATCCATTAGGAACGGATTCATATATAGCGGGTGGCAATCTTTTATAGGGGAACACGATCATTGGCGGAGTTGTATCTCCTGCGGGAGAAAACGTAAACATCACTGTAAGATTTGCTTTTGCCGCTGCCCCATCAACTTCGTACACGTTCTTGCAACCTTTTGGAGCTAATACTTTAGTTTCTTTTGGACCCAATAAAAACATGTTTCGTCTCCATTAAAGATTCTTTTTGCGTCTTTTAAAATTAAATCGTAACCTTTGGATTTTAGATAACTTTCTATTTCAGAAAACCATTTTTTAAATCTGCTGGTGAGATGCATGCACTGCTGGGGGTAACTGCTTCAGCCGTTCTTTGTGATAAATTGCTGTGACGCCTGAGGAACGCTTCATACCAATGATTGCCTGGTAGATTATTTACAAAAGGTGTGGTTCGATTTTTGCGGTCAAGACACTCTTTTACAGAATATTGAATGTCTTCCTTCCTACGTGGAAATCCCTTTTTCTGGCATTCAATAATCCATTTTACTAAGACATCTTCTTCTGAAGTTGACAAAATAGTTGGTGGACCATGTCGGGCCTTAGTAAAATTTTCGGACAACCGAAACTGGATGGTAGCTCGTGGTACTCCATACAACTTGGACGCTTGGTTTTTGAAACTCCATTTTCTATAGCCTTTAAAGCTAAAGACACATCTTTTTCGGAATATTTTTTGTAGTATTTAGAACCTTTTTTGACCTTTGGCATTTTACAATAAATATTGTAGGTACTTGAGGTGAACCTAGAAATTATAAAAAAACCTAATCTCTGTCTATAAGACTGCCAATCACTAGATTAAAAAAAAACAGTTAATCCAGTTATTGGCACCCTTGCCAATTACTAAAATTTGTTTGTTTTTTCAACCCAGTTATTGGCATGTCAAATTTTTAACAATATATAACTTTTAGGTTAGAAAACGGTTTAAATAAGTTCAAAATTATTACCTTAAGTATTATAAACATGCAATGTACAATTTAAGACAAAATTACAACCTATTTTACTAAACGTATAAAGTCAGTTACCTTGCCAATTTCGTTAAAATCCTAAGCGAATCTGCATCACAATTTTTGCACGTGTTTACTCATGCACACTTTAGATTTAACTAACTTCCCTAACTTTAGTTATAATAAACAGTGCTGTCGGTGTTTAGTAAATTAATTATTATTATAGAAATAATTGCCTGCCTTTATTAAAATCAATTTTTTAGAGCGCATGCCAATTACTAGGGGGTGTCAATTATTGGGTGATTTACCCCTAGTATACATTGAATGAAATACCTACGCTCTGGCGTTAAGTTTGAAAGCTCTGTAATGTATCGCAGCCAATGGCTTAAATACTTATTTTTGTACCAATTGCTTAAGCAAATCGGATAATGTGTGTTTAGGAAGTCGATTTTTATTTTTCTCTGGTACATTTTTATAGTAAATTTATGTAAATAAAAGAGCACAAAACTAAATTGTGACCATCAACCAAATTATTTTTAAATAAAAACACCTGATTTACCACATTTTTAAATTACGTTTCAAATTGTAACTATATTTTATGAACCATGACTTACAAATAACTACAGTTAACAGTATTAATTTTACCATTTCTATGAACATTTAAATTCATTAAAAATATGTTCTTTATTTTGCAGAAATCTCGAAATGGTCGATTATATGTATATGCTGCCGATTATTTTATAATAAAGTAAAATATACGAGGTGCCTAAAAATAGGCGGCAACCGAGGCGTCAACCATCAACTGAATTTTTATTTGTTAGAATTGAAAAATAAAATGAATAATTGGTGTCTTTATTAAAAAACTTTTTAGTTATAGGTTACCTTTGGGCCACCTTGTATACATAAATTTGCACAAAACTTAATTGTGACCATTAACCAAATTATTTTTAAATACAATGACCTGATTTACCACATTTTTAAATTACGCATCAAATTGTATTATTTTATGAACCATGGCTTACAAATACCTATCTACAGTCAACAGCGACCATTTGTTAATTTTGTCCAACACTTGCCCATATAGCTTATCTCCCATAATTGATCAGATTTTGAGGATATAAAGTGTACTATAAGTCACTAGTTGAGCTAAAAGTACCCTTTAGCTCACTAGTGGATTATAGACAATACAAAAAATTTTGTTGCTGGTGTTGACAATGACAAGTATTAAATAATGGATGACGTTTTTTCAAATTGTTTTCGATAGTAAAAACGATTTATACGAAGTGTTGGATAAAATTTTGTATTAGACACGTGAGTTATTACATATAAGTCACTTAAGAAGAATTGCCTCTCTCGCCCTTCGGGCTCGAGGGTTAAACATTTCTTGCGTGACTTATATGTAGTCAACTCACTTATCTAATAAATAACTATTACCATTTCTATGGACATTTAAATTCATTAAAAATATGTTTTTTTTTGCAAGAAATGCTCAAAATGGTCGATATATGTATATGCTGCCGATTATTTTATATTAAAGTAATATGTACAAGGTGCCTAAAAATAGGCGGCAACCGAGTCGTCAACCATCAGTTCAATTCTTATTTCTTAGAATTGAAAAATAAAATAAAAAATAGGTGTCTTTATTTAAAAAACGTTTTAGTTATAGGTTATTTTTGGGCCACCTTGTATACATAAATTTTAATATAAATAAAATTCAACAAAAAATTATTGATGTGTTTAAACGGCTTTACAAAATAAACAGCTAACAAGTTCACACAAATTCTAAAAGAGGTCGATGGTAACTTTTTTTTGTGACCGTTGATTTAATATATATAAGGACATGGTAGGGTAGATAAAACATTGTTAAAATTTATTGCAAAATTAAAAGTCCTATATAAAGTTATAGATGGGTCCACAATAAATTCATTCTGAAAGCACTACCGCAAATTACACAAAAAATTGTAAATTAATAAACCTTTTTGTAAACAATGATTTATTGCAGCAAAAAATATTCAACCCGACAAGTTTCTAGTTCCACGCCACGTGCCACCGGTTTCATAGCAGGCCAGAGGCGACAAAGAGGATGCTTTTTAAGTACGAGATACGTGTTTTAGCAATGTTTTTTATTTATCTAAAAAATTTGTAATAAGCCCCTGTCAGAGGCTAAGTGCCTGCGAAAGGGATTGTTTACTTTATCATTTTTGTGTATATAGCGGTATTGCTCTCAGAATGAATTAAATGTGGACCCATCTATAATAAAACTCTTATTATATTTAAAACAAAAATCAGGAGTTAAAATAAAAAAAAATAAAAAAAAATAGTGTTAAAATAAATATATTTAATATAAATAAAAAAATCTATTTACAAATAAATAAATGTAATTAGTCAGACATATGCACTGTATGCCATTTCTTGTGATGTCATTTGCCTTCCATATCCAGGATGGTCCCATCCACTTGAGACCGGTGGATGATCCACAACGTGATGATCGACATGTTGCGGATAGTGGATAACCTCATAATTTACATGCTATAAAGAAATAATGTTTAATTATTTTTAAAAATAAAATGGCAGTTAGGGCGCCATCTTGGAAAAAAAAGGAAAGGGGGTGTTGTGACACATTGTTTTAAAGGACTTGACGAGTAATTTATAACCCTAGAACATAAAGTCAATACCTTCACCTTATACAACATGGCGCTACTTTAAAAATTTATTTTCCATATTTCCGAAACTACTAAGGCAAGATGTACCTAATGTGGTGTTTTCCTTAATTTCTATAAATGATCTTTTTATTATTGATACTGGTTATAATATACCGGGTCAAAAAACATATATTTTTTAAAGCACTCCTGTATTTTTGTTACTATTAAAAAAAGTCATTAAAAGAACTTAAAGAAAATTACCACATTTAGGACATCTAACCTTGTCAGTTTTTGAAATATTGCCATCCAAATCAAGTATTTAGGTAACTTTTAAAGTACCGCCATTTTGTATAAGGTAAAGTCATTGACTTTTTATTTTAGGGTTATAAAGTACGCGTTAAAATGATGTGTCACATGATCCACCATTCTATTTAAAAAAAAATTCCCAGATGGCGCCGAGCCGCCATCTTAAAATATTCATCTGTCAATTTTACTTTAAAATATAGTATTTTTGCATCAGTTTTAAAGTTCAAATTTTCGCTTTTTAAATCGATTCGTTTAAAAAATAAAAGGGAGGACGTTTAAGAAATGCATAAAAAATCAAAAAATTTAAAAAAATGGTTGAGCAACCTAGTCTTGGTTATAGTCCCTGGGCCAGTAATACATTTGACTTCATGATAATAACAATTTAAAAATCTTTTTAGGAGGGGTTCTTATTACTGTTTACCACGAATACACATATCACCATATATGAAATCAGCGTCTTAACTAAGCCTGTCAATGTCAAATGTTTCGGGTGTTGGACTAGGCAAAAGCGTCAGTTTTGTTGTCGGACAAGTTTGCCAAAATGTTTTACATTAAATTTTTAAAAATGTACCAAAATCGTTGGGGTTACAGTTACGAAATCCGATAGCCAAAACATGTCCGTAGGTTTTATGCTTTCGTGACTGTGTGTGTGCACAATGTTTAAAAACTGCATGTAAAACATGGTGGTAAATTTGTCTGACAAAAAAAAGTGACGGGTTAAAAAAATCTTTTCTTTTTATTGAGTTATTTTTAAAACAAAGTTGGTGATTTTTTTGTATATACATAAGTGCACGGCTTTATTTCAGATCTCGGTTTTTGTTTAAAAATAACGCAATGGAAAGAAAAAATCGTTTCCCGTAAAATTGACGAATGTCGCTTACGATGTTTTGTCAAAAACCCATCGATATATGGCCGTATGTATATTGGTAGTAGACTCGTCAATAGAAACTCCCTAAAAAGGTTTTAAAGTGTTATTATAAGGTTTGTTCCAGCAGGCTGTCAGAAATGTTTGCAACCGTTCGGATTCTGCGCACGTCAAATTTCTCGTTCCAGCAGTGCCATGTTTGTAACATTATACAATTGTTTGTTGTTCCAGCAGTAGTTTTAAGATGTTAAAAACATGTTGAAAACAGTTTGGAAAGTTTGCAAACTTTCTTCAAACATTACTGACAAATTTTTAACATAACCTTTCTTGTATTGGCGTATAAGCAGTATGCACGCTTTGTTTACTTTTCGTTTCAGTAGAAAACTGTTGCCAACATTTCAACTTTCGAAAACAAACAATTTGTAAAATCTGGGTATTTATTTTATTTTATAATTAACTTTGTTTAAAAATTCTTTTTAGCAGCAAGAGTAGTAAGAAAAGGTGGGGCAAAAAGGTATTAAAAAGAATAATAACAGAACATAGCACCAAATTAAAATAAATTTAGGTATTTTATTAATATTGGAGAAAGAAGACGTTAATTCTAATAAATTATGTAAAGGTTATCATAAGCAAATATTTTTAAATAGGTAGCATTACAAAAACAATAAAAAATATATATAAGAAAAAACTAAAGGCTTTGAAAATTTTAAAAGTCCAAGTCCTGCGTAGAGCGGAAAATGTGAGAGCTCTGTCTGTGATCTTTATGCAAGAATAACAGAATTTGTATTCACTGATTTAAAGACGCTGTTTCCTATAAAATATTGTAGTCATTAACGGCAACATAAAGAGATTTGAAACTTTCTGCTTGACGCTTATGCTCTGTTATCGTGACCAAGACCTAATTCTTACCAAACGCTTTTAATTTTCTGTTTTAGTATAACACTTTGTATATTTACCTTTGGTTTGGTCAATTTGAATATCAACAATGCACCAGTAAGAACCATTGAAAGAAGACCCAGTGTAAGGGCTTTCCATGTTTTTAATGCTATCAAAGCTAAGGCAAGGGGCACAAGAACCGCAGTCTTGAATTTAAGTCCCAATAAAAATGGAAGGATAACTTTTTTGACGATCTTTGAGGATCGACCTAAAAAGAATGAAGCATTACATGTTTATTAAAAACACAGGTCCTCAAAATAAAAAAGTGGTCTGTGCTGGGTATCGAACAAAGATTTTCTTACATATTTTTGACGTTGAACACAAGCCTGAACTTAAAACTAGAGGTCGAACTACGAAAAACGAATTGCGGGGCCAAGGAGGCACTAGCAATTTTTTTAATGAAGGGGGCCTCTTAAAACATCTTATTTAAAAGATCCCTTGATTTTCTACTTATTGCTACTTTGTTCTTGGAAATTAGCACAGCCGTTTTAGAATTAGAACCATATAAAATTTGGCTTAAATACTGTAGAAACAGTGAGGTTTTCATGATATTAGCTTTTAAGTCTGAAACGGCTGGACCGACTTTTAAAAACAACGTGTTGTAAAAAAAGTATTAAAGGGCTTTTAAAACAAGATGCTACATAACTCCCCTTTGTTTAAAAGTAAATGCTTGTGCCCCCTTCCCCCTGGCACCAGAAATTCGTTTTTTTTGCAGTTTGACCCCTAGTTTTGACATTCGTGTTTAGCGGAAAAAATTTGTGAGAAAATCCTTGTCTGATACCCAGCACCGACCACTTTTTTATTTTGTGGACCTGTAAAACTAATCATAATTATAAAGATTGGGAAGAAAAGTTCTTGTACCTAGTGTAATTATATTTACCTATTAATTATTTTCTTGTTAAACTTTATTTGACAGTAAGTTGTGTCCAAATATGAAATTAATTTTAAATACAATAATAAATTTAAAAATATAATACAAAAATTTTTAAATTTATTTATTTTTTAATAAAATTAAAGTATTTATTTTTTTTTATGTAGACTTCTAATATTTTTCTGTGTTATTATATATTTTCTTTTTTATACAGACTGTTCACCGATGGGGTTAAAGAAACATAATTCTTTATAAAAACGTTTGCTTGGAAAAAAGTTCAATTAAATTTTGTATTATTGTTTCTATCGATTGCACATTATTCTTAATACATTGTCCCAATGACATTTTGCTTTAAAAGTAAAAATAAAGGTAGGTTAGTCTTGGAGAAACATCATGTTTTTTAAGTTTTTGCAAACCCTGTATACAAAATCAGCATTTTTTCTTCGTGAGTCCCATTTTCTACAAGCAAACGTTTTAAAGGAGGAATTAATTCTTTTCAGACAATTTTTTTTTGTTCATTTGTTCTCTTGTTAACCCCATCGGGGACAGTCTGTATATGTGTAGATTACCAGTCACTGCTAAAGGCACTTTAACATCTTCAGGTTCAAATGTCCGAGGCACAAAGCCGCCCAAAATTCCATTAGGGCTTAAAAGTGCTGGAGCCTTAGCAACTAAATCGTGACTTTGTAAAAAGTCTTCAAATTTTTCCAAAATATCTTTCTCTAGGCCACGTCCTTGCTAAAAAATAAATAGCTGTAAGTTGTACCAAATGAAACTAAATAAAAGAATATACACAAAAATACACATAGTGCCACTTCAAAACGCGAAATTTTGCCAATACGTGGAGAACATGGTATAGAAACAATAAAGAGAGCTCGATACGTCAACCTATATGGAATGTTTAGTGCAGGCATACTTTGTCTCATCACTACCTGCTAGCATTCAACACACAAAGTTAATTTGAACGTATCGTGCTGGCACGACTAAATATAAAACAAAATTATATTTTTGTGTTGACAATTTTTGGCTAAAAATAGCGTAAATAGAAATGTGAAAATATGGTTGCAAAATTAAATAGTATACAATCCTCGGTAATTTTTTTATTACTGCCCTACGCTCCGCGCTTCTGTAAACCATCTTTTGTCTTGACAGAAATAAAACATTTTCCACCTCAGTATATTATTTTTTAATATTTTGAATTATTATAATGCAGCATTAGTTAACAGATTTTAATTACAAAGTAAACGTACGTAATTAGGATTTTTGTGACTACATTTTAAAAATAAAAAACAATGCTTTTATTATTAAATTAAATATAGATACTCATTACTGCTAACCTCGACATCTTTAGGATTATCCTTTTTAACGATAACTAAATCCTCAGTTATCCTAATTTCTTTGTTATCAGCAACTTCACTTATCCATTGTAATGCCTTAGGTTTCACACAACTTGTGGATAAATCTCGCAGACAAGTTTTGTAGACGTCCTGTAATACATTTACAGCGGAAGGTCCTTGGGCCGAAACGTAGCTAATTATCACCACCACAGTTATCACTAATAATTTGGAACGAACCATGACTGCGGTCATAAATAAAAACTAAATGATAATAAATGATCGCCATAGTAGAATTTATAGACATTTGGGTGACGGAAATAGAAACGAATTCGGAGGATCTGGGCTAAACGTGAGGCGAATCGATCTTTTGAGTAAAATCGCGTCAGAATTTTATCAAAAGAAATTGATAGTATGTCGAATAGGTATGAGTTGAATAGCTTATTATTTAATTTAGCAATTCACTTTTTAAATAATGGTTCTAATAAATTACTGTATTTAAATGAATTATTAGAGTTTAAAAATGTGTTACTAGTTACAGTGTTACCTTAGACACCAGTAATAAAAAATTATACAGGTTGGCCATTTGAAAATCGTTTTACAATTAATCATAGGTAAATTTGTATTTAATAGTTTTTTTTTCTGGGAGTTTACATAAAAATAAATAATAATAGGCTTTTCTCCAAAATAAAAAAATTATGAAACCTGTGGCGCAGGAGCTTTGATAGTAAATATTGAAATTAATCCATATCTTGAAAAACACCCTATGCGTATATTATAAGCCTAATAACATACGGTGTTTTTCCGTTGGACTGCAGTATGTGCCTTAAAAGTTGTACTGGCTAAAGACTCATATTTATAAATCGGGGTTGTCGAAAACATATAAAAACATTTTAACGACTGCCGTGGGTATTACGTGTGGGTAATTTCCGTGGATAATAAGCCATAGTAACTGTTTAAAATGACCTAAATAATGTTTACATTAATAAACAGTCGTAAAAAATACAATTTAAAAACCTTTACGTAAAAATTATAAAAATCGTTGCAGTATGACATTTGGACTAACCATATTTTACTTAAAATTCACCCCAGCATTTTTAACAATACACAATTCTCTCTTAAAAGTAAAGTATTAGGTTTTCTTTTTTATTCGGCATCATGTATACCTAGATGCAAAAGGAAATAAAAAGTTATAACGAGAAATTAAAAAAGTTTAGGAAAAATCGTTAAAAGTAGAAAAATGTGAAGAACCATATATTACTTATAAATAGTCTTAGAACCTCTTAAAAAGAACCATTTAAGAGGTAATTGTTTTCTTTTTTAACTGAATACAACATTGCCTATATCTAAAGTTGCCCAGAAAAGACTTACAGAACATTGTTTGCGGAAAAATAGGTAAAATTGTCGAAAAACGGTGTGAGTGGCAATCTTTGAGAAATCGTTTCTCGAATACTATGAAATCTCAAGACGCGTCATTTTGTAGAGGAAAGATAAAAGTTTTTTTTTCTATATAGCAATACCTATACCTAAATCTCTATGGAAAAAGGTTCAGATAGGGCAAAATACAAAAAAAATAAAAATAAAAAACGCGTTTTTTCGTGTTTTTCTAATAATTTTTTAGGCATATTTTTGTCAAAAATATATTTTATTTTAATTCAAAAAGTGTCATTCAAGAAAAAAAACATTTTTTAACAAATTTTCTGTTGACTATTAGCCAGAAAAAGTTCGTAGTTTTCGATCTAACCTCAAAAAACTAAAAAGGGCGGTTTTTTCATCACTCCCAAAAACGCACACCTCCAAATGGTATCACTTGGCCAGTTTTTTCATATTTGGGGGTCCAATGACAATTAGAAACAACAAAACCCCTTTAACGTTGTAGTTCCTTTTAAAGTACAGAATCAATAGTTTATATTACGACTAGGGATTACGACTGCCAAGATTCAAGTCTCTGCTATATTTTCTGTTGATATGACAACTTGTCAATATTGTATGTATAATATTTTTATTAAATTACTAGCAGGTGACTTTAAATTAAGAGAATATAGGATAAGGGTTAAACGATTTTTAAAAACGAAATATTAATTAATCTTTATATATCTTTATAGGTATTATATACGCAAGCAACTTAAAAATAAAATTTATATATTAAAAAAATTGCACCCTTACTAAGGGTCACTACACACTAAATGTCACTAAAGTAACTTAAGCTGCTTTTAAAATATTAATATTTTTTATATAAATTTTGTTTTTACCAACTCCTAATAATGGCCGTGGACACATTTTCCATGCCTTGCATTGATCTGTTTTAGTTTTACCACAAGAACTAAACGTTCTAGTTTAGACTAAAATAGATACAAACAGCAATGATCTTTTTATTGTTTAACTTTGTAATATTATTTTTTGCTGATTTAATGTTATTTAAAATTTAAATTGTTTTTAGTAACTATTACGTTTACAATATCTCAAAGTGGCGTATATCAAAAAATTCGAAAATAAAATTTAGTAGTTAGGCTTGTTATGTATTATCAAAATGTGGCGTTACTTTAGAGTTATAGAAAAATAATATACTATGGTCCATCTGATTTTAAAATCCCACGAGAAATACTTTACTTTTACCTACTAGCAGGCAACCAAAAATACATTTGTTTAAATCCGTAGCTTTTCTACATTAGGTTATTAAAATGTTAATCATATGCTTTAGTTTTAAGGTTCTTTTTATGTTCTAAATAAGCAAAGTGTTAATTTTTAACCTAAGAATATTGTTTAATAAAATAAGTTTACGTTTTTGTTTATCAACTTAAATACAATATAGGGTTACTAGTTTTTAATAAAAAAATTAGTTGCTACTTAGAATCACATTCTTATTATTATTATTATTCTGTTTTATTTACTGTTACTCAAACATATTAATTTAATTAATCAAAACGCTAGTTTATTATTTCTGTTTTACATAATTTGCCAAGTATCTAAAAGAGCCAATGGTATTTTTTAAATCGTTTATTTTATTTGTTTATTTTTATATTAACTGTTGGATAAATTAAAACGTAAAGTAAATAGAGGGGGTTACTATAGGGTAGCCAAACAATAATTCATTAACCAATTAACCACTGACAATGTAAAAAAATGAGCATCAGTCTGGAAATGCATTGTTTCCCATGAGGATACAGTGTGCTCAACTTAAAAAAATGTGTTTTTTTAATAATAATAACTTAAATATTCCCTTTTGATTAAATTTGGCAGTGGTATTTGTTGTATTAGGATGTTAGCTTAGCCGTAGCTCTATTAAATTTATTGAGCCCAATGGCGTTTCAGGCGATACCTAAACGAATATTTCTAAAGACAAAATACACGTCACTGCCAATTGTGCAAGTTTAATATTTTATTTAAACTAAGCAAGTAAAAATGCAGCCGTACCGAGGTAAAAAGTGTTTTATTACTGTCAAGAGAAAAGGATGGTTTAAGGAGACACGGAGCGCAAAGGTTAACCCTATCTCGGAACAGTGATGAAACTTTTTACCGACATACATACACTATTTTATTAACAACCATTTTTATTTTATTTCTTTATTATTTATTTTTTAATCAGAAATATGTTAACTAAACAAAATGATTTTTAATTTGTTACAGTTGCGGCAGTTGATAGGGTTACTTTTACTTTCGGCCAACGGGAGGAAAGTTAACTTTCCTACCGTGTGCGGAAATACAAGTCTGAAATGTTACACTTTTAAACTTTTTAACCTTTTAAGTAAAAAAATTAGCTACCTTCTTTATACACTTCACTGTTCAATCTCTTCTTATTTTTGTTAGTATTACCTACATACTTATTTTTTGGTTCCTTTTATTCAAATATTACATTGAGAGGCGAAAATTGAGGATCAATTAAAAACCCCTTAAAAAAGTGATGTATTTATTAAGTGCATACAGTAATACTATTTATTTACTAAAGGATGTTTTATATCCCATAGAGGACCAAGAAGTCAACTCACTGTGTGAGATGCCTTCGGATAAAATGGTACCAAGCTATTGGCTAAACAAAGGTTTTCAAACAATTTTACCAGATAGAAAGGACTGGGAGGCAGGCTCTCCCGTTAAATCCGACCTTATTTGGTATACAAATGGCTCCAACACGGACCAAGGAGTCGGAGCAGCATATATGGAGACAAACTGAGGACGAAAATAAACATCGGTCTCGGACAACACGCTACAATGTTCCAGTGGGAAGGTGGAAATTGTAGACATAAAACAATGCGCTAGGGAAATCATCAAAAGAAGTTACATGGGTAAAACCATAGTAATTTATTCGTATAGTCAGGCAGCCATAAGGGCGGTGCCAAGAGGTGGGTGCGTCTAACAAGCTAACTAGCCGGGGTGCCAGGAAGAAGAAGAAACCGCAGAACACATATGGTGCTATTGCGAAGCCTTTTGTCGTCTGCGGTTTGCAAAGCTGGGTGAGAAAAACCTAAAGCAACATTTACCAAGGAGCCAGTTTCAAGCAAAAAATGTTTATGGGTTGCAACCATCTCTAATCAAGATTAGCTTTAACTTTTAAATTTTTTATATAACCTAAATACATGAAAATATTTTTTTAGAGAGTTTTTATTACAGTTTTTCTTTTTAAGTATTCTGTTAATTTTTATTATACTAATGCAAAAGCAGAAAAGCTTTTCATTATAATATATAAAAAGTTTAACTTACTTCAAATATTCACTACATACCTTTATTTAGTAAAAATCTAAATAATATTTTGTTAATTTTTTTTAAATATTATTCCAAAAGACATTATAAACTACAAGAAAGAAAAAAGTTTATATAAACAAGACAAACATTTTTTTGTTTTCAAGACACAGGTGTTAACCTTTTTAAAAAACTGTAAAATTTTAAAAACCCATAATTTGGTTAAATTTGTTAGACTAGGTTCAAACGGTTTTTAATTACTGAGAGATGGAAAAAGCCTGGCGAGCAAAATTTTCACAGATAACAAAATAACTTGGGCGATAAACAGCTTCAAGCCGTACAAATTCCCAGATGGAGACGAAATATTCCCGGCTCTACTACAAAGAGCCCTAAAGGAGTTACTACCTCACTTAAAGGCAATATTTAAAGCCAGTTACACTCTGGGCTACATACCTACAAGCTGGAGGAAGGTAAAGGTTGCATTCATCCCAAAGACTGGACGGCGCCCTCCAGAGGAACCGAAGTCTTACCGTGCCATCAGCCTCACCTCTTTTCTTCTAAAATCCATGGAGAAAAGCATATATCTGCACATTAGAAGTGAGTTTATTAAAAAAAAAAACACTACACTCTAAAAAATTGGCATACCAGCCTACAAAATCTGCGATCAACGCCCAACAGAGCCTCGTAAGCGATATTGAAAAACATTTCCAGCGAAGAAAGTGGCTTTGTGTGCATTTTTAGATATAGACAACACCTCATATGAATCCATACAAAGAGCCGCAGAAACTAGAAAGATAGAGCCCTTAACGGTAAAATGGATCAAATCCATGCTTAAAAGTCGCATTATTAGTTCGTCCATAGGGGACGCGACTGCCACGGTCAGGGCGGTAAGGGATGCCCGCAAGGTAGGGTCCTGTGTCCTGCGCTCTGGTCAATGGTGGTAGATGATCTCCTTGTAAGTCTGACTAACAAAGGCTTTAATGTACAAGGATATGCCGAAGACCTTGTCAAAACCATCTTGGGAAAGCATGACTGTATTGTTTCTGCACGCATGCTAACTGCCATGAACATCGTAAAAAATGGTGCACCGAGGAAGGACCTAATGTCAATCTGAGCAAAACCGTCATAGTACCGTTCACAAAAAAAAGAAGCTAAATATAAAAGCTCCAACGCTGAACGGCAAGACGATCGAGCTCTCAAAAGAAGTAAAGTACCTGGGAATAGTCCTTGACCAGAGACTTAATTGGAACTTACACTTAAAAAGACTACCGAAAAAGCTACAAGGGCATTAGGGTCATGCCGTAGGCTATTTGGAAAAACATGGGGACTTTAACCCAATATGATCTATCCTAAGTGTCGTAAAACCGATAATAACCTACGCCTTTTTGGTGTGGTGGCAAAAAATGGAAGAAATAACGACACAAGGAAAGTTTAAAAAACTACAAAGGCTTGCCTGTCTAGGTATTACAGGGGCGATGAGAACTACTCCAACCGCCGCCATGGAGGCAATGCTGGGCTTGCTCCCAGTCCACCTGAGCGTAAGGAGAGAAGCCCATCTTAGTGCCTCGAGAGTAATACAGACACGCAAACTAAAGTCAGGAAACCTGACTGGTCACCTCAGGATACTGGAAAGTATCCAAACTGAGACTCTGACCAAAACCACAGGCACAATACCAGTGATGCGTCATTTTTGACGCCCTCTTATAGTGGCAATACACAGCCGCCAAACTATAATGGAAAAAAATATCACAGCTGGAACGTGGCTCGCTGGTCTGGTATATACAGACGGATCCAAGATGGATAAAGAGATGGGGGCGGGAGTCTACGGACCAAGATGTAGACTCGCAAAGCCCCTCGGAAAATCTCGCACCATCTTTCAAGCTGAATTCTACCCAACCAAATGCGCCAAGAAAGGCCTACGGGGAGCAAATATCTATATTCTATGCCATCCATCCATTCCATGCAGCCTTAAAGGCATTAGCTGTATGCTGCTTTGATTTAAAGCTTGACTGGGAGACTAACTTTGATGTGGGCGCCAGGACATGAAGGAGTGAAAGGCAGCGAGATTGCTGACCAACTAGCCAAAGTTGGTGAACAGGCCCCGTTTAACGGACCTATTCTGCAACATAACGAGAGGTCACCTAAGCGAAGAACTCAGAGAATGAGAACAGAGGCAAAAAGATACTCAATGGAATAACGCTCCAGGACAAAGACAGGCGAAGAGATTTATCTCTCAATCGCCTAAATACACTAAAAAGCTATTAGAGCTTTAAAAGAACGAACTCAGGATAGTTATTAACTTCCTGACGGGTCACGGCCCTCTGAGGTATCACCTTAACAAGATGGGAAAGACCGACAACGACCGCTGTAGGTTTTGTGATCCATCGAGCGAAACCTCGGAGCATATACTATGGCAATGTACGAAATTAATAGGCCAGAGACTAAAATATCTGGAATGAGTTTTCTTGACTCCAGAAGATATAAAAAGGCTCGCCACCCGAAATATTTCAAGCTTCGCAAAAGTTTGGGAATCGAGGGGATTAACTAATGTAGTGTATCCACAAAAGATCTTTTTGGTCGAAGTGGGAGAAGGGCTAGCTTAAGCCGACCCATTCACTACAATACAATACAATAATTAGTGATTTATGTATCCTCATTTTTTTCTACTTTGACGAGGAGACTTTTCCATAGCAGTTTGGCACTACAAATCACGAACACTTTGTATTACAATAAAGTAGTTTTTTGAATTAAAACCATTTTATAATTGTTTTTTGGGAAAACTTAACAATAAATTGAAATAAAAAAAATTAAAATAATATCACAACATTTATTTATTAAGGCCATTTAGCTCTAGAAATACCTAGAATTTGAAATAATTCATAATCAAATAAGTACCTAAATAAATAAATAAATAAATAAATAAATAAATAAATATAAATAAATTCTAATAATTATGACTAAAATAGATAGGTATCTGAATTATTAAACAAAATAACAAAGAACCAATTTATACCCAAAACCAAATTTAAATTTTGTCTAACAATTCAAAAGTATTACCCAGTTTTTCGAATTAATTTTATAAATCCTAAAGTCTATGTTATCTTTTGCAACTAGATCAAACTCATTCTTTGCATTTTTACAAGGTACTCTCAAGCTTATTTTGAGCAGTGTAACTTAGTTACTAGATATTTTAAATTATTCGTTATAACATAAGTAAAAATATTTTATCTAGAATTCTTAAGTCACACACCTATATTTAATTAGCTTAGCTATATTTTGGCTCAATAGAACTATTACATCTTACAGTAATACAAACCAAGAAAGAAGTAGTTTTACTAAAAAGAAATATCAAACAAATTAAAAAGAAAAAATAAATAAATTATTTTAATTAGAAAAATTAATTAGGAAACAAGTTTATATTAATTAAAAGTCATATAAAAACACAAGTTTTAAATCATTATCTCTGGTAAATTTCCTCTAAAACCTAAACTCCAACCTATAGTGTTACTAATTATGGATGTTTGGCGGTAATAGGTAAAAGTCTTAAATAAACCATAAATTAAAAAATAAATAACTTAATAAATAAAATAATAAATAACCTGTTATAAAATAGGTTAAATTAACTATTATAAATATAACTAGTACTTGGCACACTTGAAAAAAACAAATAGTTCTAAAATTTATACACATAACTAGATGATTGTGTTTACCTCTCAAGTTATAATAAAATTAGATTTTGTTACATAAACATTTTTACATATTCACGACATTCTTATGACCTAATCTTATTGAGCGAAAACAGTTCATTTGATACACAGGGTATAATTTTATTCTATTATCCCTAAATAGGCATTTACAATCACTTTTTATTTGTCGGAATGACATTTAAACAATAGGTTAAACTTCACTTATTAAATCAAGATTTGACAAGTAAAGATTAACCAGTTGTTCAAATGTCAATTTGACAATTTAAAAGTAATTGTAAATGTAGCTTTACGACCGTATTCACTATTCTTATAGTTGTCTCTTTAATAGTTATCTGTTTGATGAGATTTATCTCTCTGATAAAAACACATTATATTCGCCACCAAAAACGCACACCCTAATTATTAGCAGAGAGATATTGAAAAACAGATTTTTTTTAAGTTGGCATTAACTACATAATAACTTCATTTAAAATGCTAAAACTAACCCTTTTACAAAAAGATAAAATTAACATACGGAGCTTAAATAAGTAAAGTTTTTCTTTTAAAATAAAAAAGTTAACTTTATTTGAGAGTCCTTGACAAAGCGAGAACAAAAAATAAGAGGGTTTATCTAACTGATAAATGATGATTAAACTTTGGGCACCCCATGTTAATAATATACCTAATAACTCCAAATACTGAGTTTTTAAACCAACAAAATACATTTTTTATTGTGATAACTACGGTTACTGCCTTTTAAAGCCAACGAAACAATTTTTTTATTCAGGTGTTTTCCTAATTTATAGTACCTACAGTATAAGCATAGCAAATACAAAAAATTTCTTAACAAGCTGTTAAGCAGGCTATCAGCCCGATTAATATTTATCAAAATTAGTGAACACGGCCATTAGAGACGATTTTACAAGGCCTTGTCAACTCTAATTTAAAAAGTTTTAACGGTCATGCAAAATTTAATTGGTTTTAACGGTCATGCAGAACTGTCATCTTGGGGGTCATGATTTGTTATGTTTAGTTAAACTTTTTTAATTACTTTATTAAGAATAAAAAAGATTTAGCTAAGCAGGACTAACCATGAACCCCCATGTAACAGATTAACATGAACGTGTGTAGCGCAAACAAATTAAATTATACATCTCTGTGCTTTTTAGTGTAGTCTAATATCAACACTGGATAATTTCAATAATTTCATTTTGTTTTTAAGGTAATAGTGTAGTAAACTAAGGATAGACGCGAGATTGTAAAAACAGCTCTTAATGAATTAATTATATTAATTTTAGAAAAAATTCCTTAATGTTATGTTGAAAAACAATCAGAAAAATAGTTTGTTTGTCGAGTCTTTTATTTTATTTAGACCCACATAATTTATTTAGGTATCAATAAAATTACTTTTTAAAAAAAGTACATATTAATATTTTTCTTTTGTTTTACAAATTTCTTTTATAAGTTGCATTTAAAAAAAAATAACCAAAGTATTTTCTTTGACATAAATGTCTAAAAATTTACCCATTTATGTCGTATTTTTTTAACCTGAGCAAAATACATATATAAACACTTGTCATATTATTAATTGCCTAGAAGACTTCTGTGTTTATAGCACAATTCGGGTAAAGTCTTAAGCAATCTCTTTGATCCTGTCCATCTCTAGCTGCTTGGACATATTTATAAAACCTTATAACGGCAGAATTTGTTGATGTTGGTTTTTGAAGTTCGCTGGAATCCCTAAAATATGAAAAAAATAGTAAAATTTAGGCACACAAAATAGAAAAATAACACCAAAGACTTTTTAGATAACAATTTTTTTTTTTTTTTTTTGAAATGCCTCTAAATGGTCTGTACAAAATGTTTCCACAAATCTCTTGGACCAAAATACGACGATCTAACCAAATTTACCTTAGTTGACAAATTGATCTTTTGCAAGAAACAATCAAAGTTTTTATTTTATTTTAGGTATTTTAAAATAATATATTTATAATAAAACATAATTTAACAGAATTTAGTATAAAAAGTAGAGGAAGCCACCTGCAGTACTTAGGTTTAAAATGTTATAACTTTTTAGTCTCGGTATATAATAATTAAGATAAAATATTTTTATTTTTCCATATCTTCTGCACAAAAATGGTATACTTACTAAATATCGCTACGAGCAACCGTTTTTGAGATACTTCAGAATAAACATTTTATAGCATACAAAAATGTGCCATTGCAATTATTCACTTCACGCTTTATCTAGACCACTAGGTAGTGTCCAAAAGATCTGTATAAAGTGCTACCACAAATGCTTTGAACCAAAATACAACGATCCAATGCAAATTTACCTTAGTCAAAGGTTGCTTGTTTGCAAGATACAGGGTGTAAAATTTTCAATTTATTTTTTGACTGGAACACACTGTACCTCGTAAACGATCAACTTTTCAACTAAGGCAAATTGGGTTTGATCATTGTATTTCGGCGTAGAGCAAGTTGTAGTACCAATTTGTACAGACCTATTAGATAACCCAGGGTAGCCTAAATAAAGTATAATCAAAATGCGAAGAAATTCTTCTATGTAAAATACAGCGTTTTATCTAAAATATCTCAGAAACAGTTGCTTGTAGCGATATTTGTCAGCTATACCTTTTTGTGCAAAAAAATTGCAAATAAAATAATGATTACCTAAAATTATGACATACCGAGGCCAAAAAGTATTGATAATTTGAAGAAAAAGTCTTTACTTTTTTCTTCAAAGTATCATTACTTTTTGGCCGCAGGTGACTCCCTCTATGTTTAGCAGCAAAAATATAAGTAGTTCATGTAGTACCAATTTGTACAGACCTTTTAGATAACCCAGGGTAGCCTAAATAAAGTATAATCAAAATGCGAAGAATTTCTTTTATATAAAATACAACGTTTTATCTAAAATATCTCAGAAACAGTTGCTTGTAGCGATATTTGTCAGGTATACCTTTTTGTGCAAAAAAATTGCAAATAAAATAATGATTACCTAAAATTATGACATTCCGAGGCCAAAATAGTATTGATAATTTGAAGAAAAAGTCTTTACTTTTTCTTCAATGTATCATTACTTTTTGGCCGCAGGTGACTCCCTCTATGTTTAACAGAAAAAATATAAGTAGCTTATGTATATTTCTATGATTTACTATAGTTTGTCCAAGTTACATAATGCAAAATTTTAAATCGTGGTCAACGCGTAATGT
Source organism: Listronotus bonariensis (assembly GCA_014170235.1). Taxonomy (NCBI): domain Eukaryota; kingdom Metazoa; phylum Arthropoda; class Insecta; order Coleoptera; family Curculionidae; genus Listronotus; species Listronotus bonariensis. The sequence goes on along the minus strand of JACEGR010003571.1, from coordinate 22,599 downwards.
CGCGTTTTCTGTACAGCTATTTAATAAAAGGCAATGAAATATAATAATTGTATACTTAAAGCATTGGCTCTGAACCAATATCTGTACAGAAATCGCGAAATCACACGATATCACAAGTTAGTGACGGTCTAAAATTTTGCATATGTAATTTTAACAGAGTTTAGTAAGTTTTTACTTTAAATAAAAAATCAGGTTTTAAGATTACCAATATTTGTCTGGTTCTATGGAAATAAACCACCGTTTTATTAGTAAAATACGATACGATAAAATTTAATTTAAGGACTTTCAAAAAAGAAAAAAAACAGAACCTGCAAATTATGCAGTTTGTCCACTATTAATAAATATTTTTACTTCTTTAAAAAATAAACAATTTTGGTAATCTAAAGCATTATTTAAAAAAAGTTCATCATGTTGCATTTTCATATTTAAAGAAATTTATATATGTATGTATTTGACCTTTATAGAAGTCACAAGAATAATATAAAATTATTTTTATTTTTATTTTAAAAAGCCTTAATTCTTTATAATTTATTAAATAAAAAATATGCAGGGTGTTTTATATGAAAAATCGTATGTTTTCTTATAAAACACCCTGTCTCTATCTCAAAAAAATAAAATAAAATAAAACAAAATCTAACTACACCACTGGATTCTCCGTAAAGATATTTGCTAATATTAGTTTTTACTTTTGTTGTTAGTTAAAAGACAACTGAAATAAAAAGGGGGTCCAAAATTAAAAAAAAGAATTTTGCCCTATACATCAAAAACAAAGGGGCCAAAAAAATTTTTTAGTGGCATCTTTCGTTTCATCAAAAAGTAGCAACAGTTTGCGAAAACCGCAAGTCCCAATCTTTAATAATAACCAAAATACCCTGCAATTGCAACGAAATCCGGGTACCCTGTACATAGGAAAAAGGTATACTTTATTTAAAAACTTATTTCCATATTACAGGCCATTATATTGCCAGGTCTAAGCAATACAGGGTGTTTCGGGTATAGATGCTAATAATTAAGAGTGTAAAATCTTTGGTAATAATTTAAAGAAGAAAAGTTCAAGTAATATATCATAAATGGCCCAACTTTTAAGATACAGGATGGTTAAGTTAAAAAAGTTTTTTATTACTCTGCATCTTAAAAGTTACGATATAAAGAATATCGAATTTTCATCTAATTCCTAAACACCCTATATAGCTTAGACCTTGCCATACATAAAGTAATTTTTTCCACGCCCATTAAAAAGTATACAAGTAACTTTTTTTAACACCTCGAAGCTTTTTTGTACACTTTGAATTAGTGTTTTGTTTCAATGCCTACTACAATAAACCTAAATATCAATTTACGCAATGACAGTAAACGCACATCAACTAAACCAAACGGTCAAGTTACCTTTGATTCGCCATTATTTCTTTTAGTTCATAGCTTTAAAATTTGACAGTTTACAAATAAATTTAATAGAAATTATTGAAAATTAATAGTTATAAAGAATTTGGATTACTAACAAATTGAAAAGGTATTAAACTGGTTTACTATTATTTCTACACAACGTACAATTTCCTAAAATTAATGTGTCTTAAACAATAAGGAGGCTATGATTTTTTTGTTGTAATATAATGACTGTGCTGCAAAAATTAAAATTATTAAGTTTAGATAAATAAAGCATGTACAAAATGGTATTTTGGAAAAAATTTTATACAGTCGTAGAAAAATATAGTATGTGATACAAGCATAAAGTGTCTTTTTTTACTGATGGGATTACCACCAAACTTCCCATTTGTAAAAAAATATCACTTTATGTACTTGTTACACAAATCACTATTTTTAATTTAGAAAAGCAGCTGCTTAATTTATTCAACGTTGGGTAAACCTGAAACTGATTGTTATTAGAACCGGAGATATAGCAAAATTAATGCAAAAACATTGCAAAATTACATCATTTTGGCAAATTTTCACCTATAACCTAGCTTCATTTCAAGTAAAATAATTTTATAATTAAATTGTAGCAAAATTACCAGTTGAAACTAAGTCTCATTTTTAATCAAAATATTATTTTTAACAAAGTTATTAAAATTATAAACGGGTATGTTAAAAAAAGGGATATTTTTTGTTTATAAGGTTATTAGCCTTTAATTTTACATAGCAATGCAAGTTACATATTTAAATAGTACCATTCAAGACAAAGAATTTGGTGTATTTATTATTTGGTGTCTATCTATTAATGTTAAATATGTTAAAGAATATTACCTTTTATTTAAAATTTGCACACAGGGTGACTTAAAAAATTATTTTAATTTAAATTTTTTCAAGATACCGCAGGTGACGCCTCCTAGAGTTTGCAAAAAATTAATAGCAGATTCCCATTTTTCATCTTTTAAAACCCCTCTAGCCGTATATTAGCAAAACTATTTATAAGGACCTTAAACCAGAATATATTTTTAATATCTTGTGTCTCCGAAATCAGTTACTTTTAGGCTAAGGTGAGTGGGGTGAGATCGTCATATTTTAGACGCAGGAATATGTAGTTGATTTTTCTGCACCTTTTGGAGGCACCCTGTAGATGCCTTTTAGTTAAAAAAAACGACACCAACAGCACTTTAGAGAAAGAAAAGATTAGTATACAGAATAACTTTTTAATTCGAAATATAAAAAAAATACGCACTTAGTTGATTTAAATTATCTGGCAATAAATAACACAATACTTGAAATATCATGACTTAGGTCTAGTCAATAAAAGGAAGTGTTTTATTTAAAAACAAAATTAGGTAGAACGCCCTACGGATTAAATATTTATTTTTTAAATCATATTTTACCGAAGTAGTCCTGTGATTATATAGCTGGACTTTTCTCTTAGATATATTTCGATTTGTCTATTCCTTGTTTTTTATTAACTTAAGAACTTTCTATAGATAGAATTTTCTATATTTACGCACGGCTAATACCAAAAAAATGTGTAAAATTGTACATATTATTCTTTAACCCATTTTATGTTTCCCTTTATGGCTGATTTTTCAGAACAATAGCTTTCTCCACATAAAAACAAAGTTAATATATTTTTATAGGCTAATGTTTGGCAAAAATATACTTACTATCTTATTTATATCAAGTGCCACTTAAGAATAAAAATGGTGTTTGCCATTTTGGCAACGGAATCTAATAAAATATTTAAATAAAAATTTGTAGATATTCCATTTACCGTTAATAACAGCCTGAAAATCAGAAGCAGGTTTGACTTCTTAACTACTTTCTCCGAGTATAAATGTTGAAAGATAAAAGTATTAAAGTTAAATTTTAAGTAAACAAGAACGAATTTTTTTTCCATTGGAATATGGTCAACGACTGCACCCAGTAAAAGGCGAATTAGACACATGGGATTCACAGTTTACACTTAATATTTATGAATATATTAATATTTGTACCAAAGAAAATGCTACGCTTAGCTTTAAAGGTAACTTTACCAAAAAGTTATAAAATCTTTAGTCAAAATAATTACATTTATGGTAGATTTTTATTATTGGTTAGAATTTAAAAGTTTTTAAAATTTTAAATATTTGTTAAGATATTTTTAGCATTCTAATATTTAAAAATATTCACGTTCAGCCTAATAAAAAGGTACACAGGCAATGATTGAAAAGGAGACAGTCTAACGCATGTAGAACAGTATTAGCTTAATGGTAGGTTTACATTTGAAATTTATTGCATGATATTGATGTCAGGCAGACAATTCTGGCTAATGTAAACGGTCAAAAATGTATCTCTGATATAATTTTTTATTGTTTACATTTTTATTTGACATAAATATCATACAATAAATGTCGGACGTAAACCTACCATAAGATTTTACAAATAGTCTCGGCATGTAACCTTTTTTAATTCGAATACCTTGTACATTTTTGTTCTATTAAGAAAAAGGTAATTTTGCTGCATATATAAAAACCCGATTGTCAATTGTTTTTTCTAATATTTTTAATTATTATATAATCTTAAAAAGCGTTAAAAATGCTACTAGTTTGTAGTAGGGGAGCCCAAGAGAGGATTTTAAGATTTACTACCAGCGCGGCAAATTAATATACGGGAGGATATCTTGTACCCAGTTCAGTATCTTCACCAAATAGAAGCCCTGTATACAGGATCGATCGTAAAAATTAAAAATATATACATCGAAAATTTTCGAGGGCGTAGACAAAGATAGGGTAAGTTAATTACATGCTAAACAGTGTGTATTCCACTAATTCGACAATTTAGGAGTAACGTAAAAAAAGCGGATGACTACAAAGTTGTAAAAAATCTTATTTTGACATTCTCAAGCGTGGCTTTTTTATTTTTAAGAAAATAATTTAAGAATACAGAAAAACAAACAATCCGATACGATCCGAACGATTTCCGCAAGCCTAAATAATAACAGTTTTTTCTGACATATTTAAAAATCTATAGCCCCTTCCCCACCGATGAAAAGATATTCATTACATAAAATGTTTTTCTTCTTACCATCTTAGCTTTGCAATCCAATAGGTCTCTATGACACTCGAGTAAATAACCATTTAGCATCGTGGGCTCCCTTACTGCAGTTACTGCCTTTTTATATTAGCGAAAGACGGAACACGGGCGACGGACCAACGCTATAGAGGCATATGGAGTCAAATAAAACCTTTCATACGCAGAAACCGCTGAAAGTCGGCAAACTCAAAGGTTTCGTATAATTTTTTATCTCTCTGTCCGTAAAAACCGGCTTAGTGTGTAAAGGTGATTAGTAAAAGTTTTTTGGAGCCTTTCGAGCATGTCTGAATGAACAGCTCAAAAAAACGTCGAACTGTTTTAACACTTCCTTATGATAACTTTAAAAATCACAGCATTTTTTTAAACTGTCGTGAAAAAAGGAAAATTATGGGAAAAGCAGGGAATGTTACTCAGGAAAATGAGTATTCCGTGCGGGTTGCATTCTTTACTTTTTCTACGATCATTGATATAATATCACTAAAAAACATTTTAAAATAACTTACTTGTGGATTTTTCTCAACACAAAAAATTCGAGATTCGGCTATATAAATAGACCCCTCTAACTTAAACGTATGTATTTTTGTCATTTATTTTTTAAAAATCCAACACGTAAAGATTTTTTTATTACAAATCAATGATACAGAGTTGACTTTTAAAATCTCTGGCTAAGTTAGGGTTGGCGCGATTTACAGTTTCAAAGCTTCATAAGGGATTTAAGGGGAAGAATGGGTTTTCAATTTTTTTTACTTTTTTTACATTTTTTTACATTTTTTTATACATTTTCTATATAAAGAAGATTTTAAGAATATTGTGTAAAAAATTGGAATGAATCAAAGCAAAGGTACGGAGGTTTAAGTAACCACCTTATCCATGGCGTACCAAGCTAACCTTATAGCGCTTTTCCCACAACCCACGTTTTTAAAGTCGGTGATCATTTTACCACTATTTTTTTAAATAGTTTTTGAGGTAACACTGGATAGTTTTTTTAAGGTTTGGTAATATTTCTACTTTTTATTAAAAACAAATGGGCTGAAGTATGTTCTTAAAAACTGCGTTTTTACTTTTAAGTGTCCACAAAAGTAAAAAATTAAAATTAAAAAAGAAAACTTCTAGCGTTACCTAAAAAAACAAGTATCTAATAAATAAACTTGAATTTTATGATTTTTCATGATTTCGAGATATAATGGTCACCGCATTTTACCTTTTTTTCAAAACGCTTCCGAAAAATTGCCGTCATTGCCGTATTTTTTTAAATTTTTTAAACAAAAATTTTACAAAATATTCTATTAATGTTATATTCTAATGTGCCATTGAGTTTAATTAATAAATATTGACTGTATCATCAAAAAAACATAAAAATGTACCCTTTTAAGCACGAATTAGCCAAACCCCCCTTGCATTTTTTTATCTCTTAACTTTTTTTGTTTTATGTACGGGTTTCGCGTAAACAAATAGCAACCATTTTTGGCACAGTCAAATTCCTATCTAATTAAAGAATAAATAGGAATAAAAACTGACCATGCCCAAAAAATGGTTTCTATTTATTTACCCGATAACTGTACATGAAATATCAAGCCCTTAAGTTAGCTGTTTACACCTGTTTGGCAGGTATTATGCCCAAGAAAAGGTAGCCAACCCTGTTGTGGGACTATCTACTATCTAAATACTATAAACTTTTTATTCATAAAATAAAAATAAAAGAAAATTGTGACGGTATTTATGTAAATTATTTAATAATTTTTTTAATTACACTATTTTAGCCCAGGATATGATTTGCCAATCCCCTTGAAATTTATTTAATAATAACTTTTGTTTTAAGAAAAATATTTTTTCAGAAAAAAATGATGAGGGATACATCTTTATACCCGGATCTAAACAATAAATTTAATGTTTCCGATTTGTCAGCCATGACATACGCGCCATTATAGCCCACTGCAATTTTTAGCGAATGTAATTAATTTTATTATTAGTCGAATTTACATACCTAATTGATATTTTTAGTTACTAAGAAACAAGTTACCGCGGCTGACGGGCATATATAGAAAACGAGGTAGTCAAAATCATCTACAAATTATCGTACGTATGCACATTTAAATCACCTTATGACGTCCGTGGGTAATGGCCGTAGGTAATTAGCCATTTTATCTGTTTAAAATAACATGGCGTAAAATAACATACGTGGCGAGCAGTGGTGCAGGGGCTAACATGTCAGTCTCTCACCGCAGCGATCCGGGTTCGAATCTGGGAGTCGGACATCGGATTTTTCATTGCTCGTCACCTCACAGTTGGCAATGGCAAACCACTGTGTAGTATTCTGCCATTCCTAGGTAGTAGTTATTTAAAAATAACGTCCGTGGTGGCACTATCGCGTTGTCTAAAAGGTGCTGTGAAATGCAAAAACTGCATGTTTCAGTGCTTGGATAACGTTGACGGAACACGACAATAATGGGTTAAACATCCAGTAACCCGGCACTCATGGTACACTGGTATATAGGCATAAGCCTACGTGAGATGTCATAAAGATAAAAAAAACGTTAACAATGTATACATTTTTAAACAGTCCTGGAAAAAATAAAATATATTTTTTATATTCGATTAACTTTGTACAGACCACTGTATATTGTTTGCATATGAAATTAGTAATGCAGTGCGAGTTGACAAATAAATGCCCCAGTAGGTGACCGGGATATCTTCTAAAGTAAAATCCAGTGAAAACCAATGCACGGTCAAGGTAAACTTGTTTCTTGACTAAAAATGTCGTACTCATACAAGATGTTTATACTTAAAGAAGTAAATAATAATTAAAATTGAAATTAATGGTACATAGTTTGAAATTTTCAGTTAAAAACTGCATTTATTTTGTAGTTTTGAAGGAATACGAAAGTAATAAATATTTTTTATAATTAACGGGCTACCTATTTATTATTTAAAGTTAACCTTTTATTTTTTCCGTATGAGTAGTTTTGCAATCTCTTGTTTTATAGTCGTTTTTAATTTAGAGTGTAAGAATTTTAAATAAAATTTACCTGCTCAGTTCCAATGAAAGCAGATTACTGTGTGGGCTAAATTTTTCTGGACTTTTATACATGCTGCAGATAAGCCTTTCTTTACAGGGTTCGTCCTTGAATCCAAGACCTTGTAAGATTTTGTCAATTTTTTCAAGGATAGGAGAGTAAAATGGATCTTTGGTAATTTTTGCAGCTTGATAGAATGCCTAGAAATAAAATATAAATTACCTATAGTGAAAAAATTTGTTTAATAACTTGTAATATATGTCAACTTACTATTTTTAATTATTTGTTAAGTTTATGTTAAAGTAGACATGCTTAGTAAATTTTATTTTGTTAGAAAGCTTTTCCTTATAAATTGCTAAAATATTATTAGGCTAAGCACGTTTAACAAAAAACTAATAGTATGATGCTTTATCGAAAAATAAATAAAACCAGATGTTTTTATACATTACAATCTTCGTTAAATCCACTTATATTTTAAAGCATGTTTTGTTTTTTAATTAACTTTCAAACCAAGATGAATTTAAAATGCAGTTTTAATATCTGATGGTCTCAAAATAATAGAAATAATATTCGCTGTAAGAGTGGTTTAAAGTATACCAGTTTTAGGAACCCAAAAAATTAACAAAAAATAATAAAAAAAGTCTTTCTAAAAACAGAACCTTGACTTAAAGTCGCTAATATAAATACATTTATATTTTCTTTATGTAATAAATTTAACTTACACCACCATTTAAGGGCTATAACTTATTTAAAAGAAACCTTCAACTATAACCTAAAACGGCACCTTAAATGCTTTCGCTCTAGAAAGAGAACTTTAAAATTCTTAAGCAAATGTAATACCAAGATGAATAATCTTAATTATTCTTACTTAAAATATATTAAATATCGGCTGTATTTTTAGGGCTAAATTAAAAAAAATTAGGACATGACTACATCCATAACAAATAAAATTATTTAAACTAAATAAATATTTATTAAATTTATAAAATAAGTTTTTCTTGCTCATTTTTTAAAAATATTCTTCAACATTTTATTACAAAGGTTTGAACCTAGTGTCAAGTTATATATCTAAACCCCCTTAACTTTCATATTTTTTATCGTACAGAATCAATTATTATATCAATTTGTTGGGGCAATATTGTTGTTTTTGAATTAGTAATTAGATTTTGATTATCTTTTAAAATATACAGGTTACAAAAAAAAGTATGTATTTTTTTTAATTTTACTCGCTATATTATATCACCACTATTAAGACCTTCAAAAGAGCTTTACAAGAATACTACATTTAATATATTTATCTCTATTTGTTTTGAAAATATGTTTATACACATCTGAAGAATAGGTGTAAAGTTTAGTAAGGTACACGTATTTATTACGCTCATTGAAAAAAATCCTATTACCATATTTTTAAAACCGTTAAAGATAGACATAATTATTCTGTTTTTTTTGTAACCCCTTTTACTTTTTATGGTGATTAGATATAAACGGCGCTTCATAAAAAAGCATACTTTTGTCGTACTCTGTAGATATATCATAAAAACAAAAACATTCTGATGTAAGATACCAATATCAAGAAATAACTCAACAAAACAGTTTTTTATACGTTTAAAAGTAAAAATGTTAAAGAGATGTAAATTGATTACTTTTCTAATGGGAACTGTAAATGTTTCTTTAGATTTCAATGGTCATATTTCGAAAACTAATTAAGATAGATACACAAAATGTGTTTTTTAAAGCTTTTTAAACAATCTTTTTATGGTGATATAATATTAGGAAATTCAATTAAAAAAAAATAGTTTTGTTGTATCCTATATACATAAGAGGTAGGGTAAACTATTTGGTTATTGAACCCTTAAGAACTTAACCTGTTCATGGAAAAAAATATAGGATTAGATTATGTATGTAATGACGCAATCAATACTGATATGTTTTGTTCTATTTTAAAGAATTAACTTTAATTTAAAAAAAAATGCAAACTGCAAAACACTTAGGCATTTACCACCATATGATAATTATTGACAACTGGAATACCAGTAATTAGCATATTCTTTTAAAATGGGCAATATTGATTCTATTATTAAAAACAATTTAAAGTTTTTATTCAAAACAATTTTTTTTAAATAAATACCTGAAAGGTAGTTGGTTAAATAAAAATTACCAATCAAAAACATCTTGCACCTTTACCAACTTAATTGACCGTCTTTAACTTCATAAGTTTTGCAGTATTTTTAAAAAGAAATAAACAAAAAAGTCAAGTAAGGAATCAAAGTTTAAGTGTTTTCTTTAATTTTTACATATGAGGTGACATATTAGAGTGGAAGTTTTTGTTATCCTGTATTTATATATTTTGTTCATAAATATTATTTTTTGCAGTTTTTGGCCTTACGGACAATAATTGATTGTTTGTAAGGAAGTAATTGGCAAAGCTAAGTTATTGAAGCGCGGGAAAATATTACAAGTATTACTTTATTACTTTGTTAATTAAGCACTTTTGAGTCAACAAAAACTAAAAACACATAATAAAGCACCAATGTTGCAAAAAATAGTTTCTTTTTACAGAGTAGCTTTAGCCTTGTTTATCTATTTTCAGTAAAAAAGTTGAATTGCAAAGCACGACTGATATACGTTAAAATATTTTTAATGGTATGAAAATATGGAGTTAAGTCACATGGAGATAAAACACCTATTACACTACGATTTTGCACTATTAAAAAATAATTTGGTCTGCAACAAAATGGTAAAATAAAAAAATAGTGCTGTTCCAATAACTCTATGGTGGCCATATACAGTGCATCAGTGCATTTCTTTATAACCCCCCGTAATTTTTTTAACCAATCAATTTAAAAAGTAAAACTTTGGAATTCGCAAAAGATACATAAATACCATATTTTAGAGTAAAATTACTATATAAAAATTTTAAGATGGCGGCCAAGCGCCATTTTAGGCAAAAAAATAAATAAATGGAAAGGGGGTGTTGTGGTTAGTTCTGGTTAGTACCCTAAAATATAAAGTTAATGATTTCACCTTAAACCGAGTCCATTCCTACATACATGTAAAAACATTTGCCCGCAAACAAAACGTTTAAACATTTGTGTATACGTAAACATTTGCCCCAAACGCGTCCAGACTTACTTGTTAGCGAGTATAAAAACACATTATGCCCATTTTGGCGAAAACAAAAAACTTTAAACATTTGTTTAAATATTTTTAAACAAATGTTTGCAAAAACATTTAAAACAGGTTTTGGCAAATGTATGTAGGTCTGGACTAGGCTTTACAAAAAATTGTGGTGCTTTAAAAATTACATAACTATCTGATGTGGACGGTCATATTTTCAAAAATAATAAAGTTAGATGTACTTAATGTGGTATTTCTATAAAGCTCTTTTAAAGATCATTTTAATGGCAATATTATAAACGAAATGCTTCTTATAAAAATACATACTTTTTTAATACCCTCTATTAATACCAGTATAACTATTAAAAATATCTTTTAAAGGGCTTTAAGAAAACACCACATTAGATAACTAACCAGAACTAAACAGTAAACATAAACCTAAATTTTATTACTTTACCTCTTCTATGGGTAGTTGCGGTTTAGCTGTGGTTTTCTCCACAACTTTGGGTTTTTCAACTATTTCTACAGAGTTTTGATAATTGTTGTTCACCAATTGATTTTTATTGTAGTTAACATCTTTACTGCTGTCATAATACACTGGATTTCTAGGATCATATTCTATTGATTGCTGAAAATCAACTTGAGTTGATGCTATTGGCTGTCTTCTATTTTCTTCTTGAGGAATAGATGATGTACCGGTTGAGACATGTTTGTAAATAGGTCCATGATTAAAACCATTTTGGTTTGGTTGGTGTTGTAGGTTAACTTGACTTGACTGATATTGCTGATCATACTGACTAGGATTGAAGGGTTGGTGACTAGGTACTTGCGGGGTTACTTTGGGTTGTGATAGGTAACCAGGTGGAAGATCAATACCAGGACCTATAAAAAATATATATTTAGGTTTGAAATAGCTAGTAATAAGTGTAAAATATGTAAAAAAGTCTTGAGATTTTTAAAAGCCAAAGGAATTAACATATTGGGTAACTTATTTCTATTAGGAAAAGAAATATACAAATTTTTGTCTGTATTTATTGCAAAAGCTTTTGTTACTTCTTTTGTTATAAGACTAATGCTTACATTTAATATACCCATCAGAAATAGTATTTTCAAACAGAAAAGTACACAAAAAATAAAAGAATTTTAATAAAACAAATTGGATCTGTTTTATAACTGATTATTGGTTATTTTAACAAGGGTTTGATTTTGACTTGGTCAGAATATATTTTTAATATACAGGGTATTCTCGAATTTTATTTACTAATTTTAAAAACGATTCTTTTAATTTTAAAATAAAAAAAAATATTTAAACATGAGTCCGCATACTGTTCGTTCTCAAAATACAGGATATCCAACTTTTTATAAATAATTGAAAAATTTAAAATACGTATGTAAGTAAAACTTGCTAGCTTAGATGCATATGAAACTTATAAAAATTTCAATCATTTTTTTTAGTGCCAAAAAATGTAAAATTACTAGAAGTGTTTTTTTTTAACAGTAAAATAAAAAAACATGGGACAGAAAAGATGTACTTTTATTTATATAAAATCTAGAAATAACACCAAAGTGAGTAACATACGCGTTTCCCAAAATGCTTGTAATATACCGCGTGGCGACAAATTTATTAGACAAGCTATAACTCCCAGACTATTAGACCCATCAATAACAGACATGGGTAAATGGTATAAGAAGGGAAGAGTTTCCGTATTTTTGTTTTTCAGAAATACTTTCAGTTTAACAGAAGGTGGCTTCAAATTTGGATTTTTAATGAGACACCCTGTATATTTTATCATTTTCGGATATCTGAGCATTTCTAAATCAAAATGTGACATTATAAAAAGCTGCCTAATTGATTTTTTGGACTCATTTTTTATGTTGCATCTAGGTGGCTCTAATTGGGCTTAAATTAATCAAAGGAGCCCATCAGGAAATGTTAGAAAAATACAATCTCAAAGTTTTAGCGACTAGCAGGAAGAATAGAAATAAAACAAGTTGACAAATTGACATTTTTGTGACTAACTATTATTTTTCATATGGCAACCCTTTTTAGACAAGCAGTTTTCGCAGAAAAGCATTATTGACGAACCTACTGATTCAATTTTTTTGCGATGAAATTTAAAATAAAGACATAAATAATCATGGCCACCTAGATGCAATATTACAAATGGCTACTAAAATATCCCAATACTATTTAAAATTGTTTTAGGATCCCAAAAATGTAAAAATATACAGGGTATTCTATTGAACAGTTTAAAACTAAAAACTTTTTCGGTTAAACGGAAAATAACCAAAAGGTAGAAAATATGCAAAAACTCTATCTTTTACCATATGGGCAAGAGGGCTTGATTTTTCGGACCCATTTTTTATATTGCATCTAGGTAGCCCTGATTGGGCTTAAATTATTCAAAGGAGCCCATCAGGTAATGTTAGAAAAAAACAATTTTAAAGTTTAAGTGACTAGCAGGAAAAATAGGAAGAAAACAAAATGACAAATTGACATTATTTTTTAAATGGCAACCCTTTTTAGACAAGCAGTTTTCAAAGAAAAGCATCATTGACGAACCTACTGATACCTTTTTTTTGCGGTGGGATAAAAAATAAAGACATAAAAAATCATGGCTCCCTAGATGCAATATTACAAATGGGTACAAAAATATAAAGTGGGCGCAAATGCTTTTAAAATATCTCATTTTTATTTAAAATTATTTCAGGACCTCAAATTATAAAATATACAGGGTGTTCTATTAAACAGTTTAAAACTAAAGGCTTCTCCAGGTAAACGAAAGGTAACCAAAAGGTAGGAAATATGCGAAAACTCTATCTTTTACCTAAATTAAATTTAATTTTGGTACGTCTAGTACTTTAGGAGTCATGGTATCCGAAAAGGTAATATCGTAAATAATAATAGGACTAATAGATTAAGCCAAAAAAATTTTAGTACTTTATATAAGAAAAGTTCTATTGACCTCTAAAATTTTAATTTTAAAAAAATCTTTACCTTTTAAAGGATTACCACATATTTTTAGACAACTCAATTAGGTAAAATACAAATCAATATGTCACTTAAAATACGGTTAACCTTGAAAATAAAAAATAAAGAAATCCTCCGACAAAAGCAAAATGTTAAGTATCTTAAAAATGTATCCACTAAATAAAAAATCGTCAGACTCTATATAATCCCGACCTACTCAACGGCCAATAACTATGGCAAAAGGCATTGGTATAAACTAGTTAAGTTGCTCAAATATTATATTTTAGAATTATACTTATATGTAAAACATACATTTTTTAAATTTAAATTTAAAGGTTATTAACTCCCTGAATTGAGATAGAACTTTTTGTAATACAAAGTACTAAAATTATTTTGGGTTACTTTACCAGCCTTATCAGTTACGACATTAAGTAGGGAAAACTGGTCTAAAATGGCATACTCAGGTAAAATGACACACTTCATAATTTTTAAATTTCCTGCTTTAACAGCGACTTTTTAAACGTGTTGCGTGTAATATTTTGGTTAGTATCAAAATTACCGTACAGGTATCCCTGATTTTTTGCACGACATTGCTGGTTCAATTTTTAATTCACCAACCGCCAAATAGTTTTAATTAATTTAGAATTTGTGCATTTTTGCAAAGTTACATAGTTTGGTTATTTTTTTATGGAAATACAATAATTTGGCTATGTTTATTTATAATTATGATAACTATAGGTATATTTATACTCTCAAAATTTAAGCATGTTTGCTAAATTGTCGTTTTTGGGTAAAATGACATACATGTAATAAGTGTAAAATGACATAATATTTTAATGTGTTCGTTAACGGCAAAAACTTTTTTTTCTTGATGGTTGGTAAATATAAAACGAAATCTATACGCCAAGGTTGTTCAAAGTGGGCCCTCCATGCTGAATGCTTTTAGTCTCCCCTAGAACGAAGGTGAACTTTGTTGTTAAATTAAAAAAGAGTCAAGATTATTTACATATCTTGTCACATTATAAATGTTAAATGTTTTTATTACAAATGAGTTTAAAATTTTTTTAATTTATATGTTTTTATTTTATAAAATCCTTAAAATCGTCTGTTGAAGGTATATGTCATTTTAGCCTAAGCTGTTGTGTCATTTTATCTGACACCGTGCCTAAAATGACATACTTGGAGGCATTATTAAAATAGTCGTTATATTTTTTCTATGCTGAATTAGGTGAAGCTTGGCTTAAGTTATGACTTAAAATTGGCTATAAAGGCACTTTACAATTTGTTATAATTAATCGCATTATTATTTTTTGAAATAACGTCTAAAATTTATAAAGAATGTCATTTTGGGCCATTTCCCCCTCCCTTTTGTTTAAGAATGCAGGTATTACCTTAAAGATTTTATAAAAAATAATGCACCTTATCACTTCTATTGTGGGGTTTTTGTTTTATTATTTTATATTAAAATATGTTAAATGTTTATTAAATAGTTTTAAAAAGGAAGAGATACGGTTGTAAAAATAGTTACACAAATACAAAAACTTTTAATCTACCGCTTAAAGCGATTTAACAAAAAAAAAATATACAAAAATAACATCACAAATAAAATAAAAGTTTCAATGACATTCTAAAACATTTAAATAATTTAACGTACACTTTTTTGTTTAAAGTTTGCATTTTGTTGTATGTTCATAATTAAAATAATTTACTTTCTTTTTAAATGAAAGTAAATGTAACCCAGATCATCTAAAATTCGCGGATTCTATTTTAAATTTCACACTACTTACCTCTATTGTCTACGGTTTTGCTTTATTTTTGTTTCTTAAGCAGAAAGCACAATATTTTTAAAGAACGTGTTTTGTGGTTTAAGCATGACAAAACTTTAATATGAACTTAGACTAGTTTAGATTTTAATTACCTTCAATTATTGTTTTTGAGTAAGAGTGTAAAATTACTTTAAAAGTGATTACCGTGCTTGTCATACATAAAATAATGATGCATACAGCACGACAAAATATTAAATGGTAAAAAATAGTATCCGGTTTTAATTATGAAATTTTGGCTTGTTATATAAATCAGTTGCAGTATAACTAAAACTAATATATATAAAATTGTAAGTGTTACTTCGGAGTTGGTATAAACACATTAAAGTAAGACATCCAAATAGGAAGTGACCGTTACTCATCTGCTTTCCAGATAAATACAATTTTTTTATCAAATGATAGTATGTAACAAAGCGTTTTACAAATGGGTTGCCTAAACGATTATGGCATGAAATCAAAGATGAGGTTAATTATTTTTTGATTATATCACATTAGGGTATTATCAAAATTTAAAGTTTAAGAAAATAGATGCTCCACATGTTATATCTATCTTAATTAGTTTTTGAAAAAATGGCGTTTAAAGATGTCATGTTAACCGCCAATTTTAGCAATTTGTTAAAAAATAAATTAAGTTAGAAAAGGATTTAATGAACCTAATACCTATTCTATTGTTGTTAAAATACAATTTCCGGTTTCACCGGAAATTCCACAGAATGTGACTTTCGGCAGTAAAAAACTTTAATAATTCAAATAAAAACCACTATCCTAAGCCCTAAATTTAATCTTAGCACTTATTTCTTCAATCTTTTTGGTTAATTATATCCTACCTGTATACTTAATAATTTTATTATTATTAGTAAGACGTTAAAAAAATATATTTTGTTTTGCTATTTTTAAGGCAGCCAGGCATTTTATTATTAATATCTTAAAAACTATTAGGTTTAGAGATAGGATATAACTCCGGTGTTAAGTTTAAATTTAAGGCTTAAGGTACAGTTCGCCAACTGAATCTAGCCAGATGGAAAAAATGCGGAAAAAAACTGAAGTTGCTTTTAAAATGTTGCCAGTTTTTATCCTACTGCTGTGAACCTATTTTACACTCTTTTACATATAATATTTTATATTTTTTTTTTTTTTTTTTATCTTTGGACAAACCACGAAGGCTAAAAGCCTAAATACTAACGTACCGTGGGTGTCTTAAGCGAGGTAAGAGGGATTGTGTTGACACGGGACTTAAATACTTGAAGATTTGGGGGAAGGAAAGACCTCCGCGGGCAGCAGGTTCCACAACCTAGAAACTCTAGGGATAAAAGAACGAACAAAGTGGGAAGTTCGGGGCCTGTTCAGTTGGACCGTATAGGGATGCATACTCGCGGAACCACGAGTTTCTCTGTTGGGAACCGTAAGTGGAGGAACTATACTGGACAATTCTTTAGAGCAGAAGCCATGGAAGTACCTATAAAAAGCGATAAATCCCCCACAGCCCGACGATGTGCAAGAGAGGGAAGCCTTTCTGTAAGTGAAGGATCATTAATGAGACGAATAGCTCTTCTTTGAATAGAATCAAGAATGCTTAGGGTTGTGGGGGACGCCATGCCCCAGATATGAGAACAATATTCCAAGGGAGGTCGGATTTGGGACACATACAAAGTGTATAAATTAGAAGGGGAAAAATACTTTTTGGCTCGAAAGAGAAATCCAAGCTTTTTGAAGCTGCCGCGGCTATAGATACAATGTGTTTATGCCAGTTAAGGTTACTTTCAAATGTGACGCCCACAAGATTAAAGGTGTCTTTGCTCTGTAAAACTTGGCTGCTCATAAGTAGAGGATGAGTATTTGATGACTCTTTTCGCGACAAGGAACATGATTGTGTTTTGGATGCATTAAAATGGACGAGATTTTTAGCGCCCCAATCCAATATTAAATAAAGATCCTGCGAAAGAGATATCTGCATCGCTCTGCGTTTGTTTTCCAAGTCAGGTTTAGTAATAGGTTTAGGAACCTGAAAACTGGAGTGAAGGGTACTATCGTCGGCGAAACTATGAATGGAATTAGTTGTGGACGACTCCAGCATTTACTTGGTGAAAGCATGAAGAATGGCCGTCCACAATAACTGATATACGACGATCAGATAGATGACTAGAGAGCCACGTACAGAGTTTAGTTGAAAGACCATAGGAGGGAAGTTTATTAAGAAGTTCGGCATGCCAGACCTGGTCAAAAGCTTTGGATATATCAAGAGCAACGATCTGGGACTCACCTAAAAACTCAAGAGACTTATTCCAGCAGTGAGATACGAAGGAAAGAAGATCTGCTGTAGATCTTTTGTGGCGAAATCCGTACTGCCTGTCATGCAAAATTTTGTGTTTTTCTAAGTACTTAAGAATTTGTGAATTAATTAGTTTTTCCATTACTTTACAAAGAACTGAGAGAATTGAAATTGGTCTATAGTTAGATGGAAGAGATTTAGATCCTTTCTTGGGAATAGGTTGAACACGTGCAGCTTTCCAGCTTTCCGGAAAGATACCTGTGTCGTAAGAAATTCGAAAGAGCCGAGTTAAGATTGGTGCAAGTTCTGGAGCACATTTTTTTAAAACGATTGCTGGTATGCCATCCAGCCCAGACGATTTCTTGGTGTTAAGGGAAAAAAGGATACGCTTAATGTGTTTTACCTTAAAAATAATATCGGGCATTTTATGAGGAACTGGGGTAACCGCTGGAATTGGATGATTTACGGGAGGGTTAAGGGTTGAATTGGCAGCAAATTGTTTGGCAAATAATTCTGCCTTTCCTTTAGCGGTAGAAACAATTTCATCTTCCAAAGCTAGTGGCGGAAAAGAACTGGTACAAAAATTCCTACTTATGTTTTTCGCAAAGGACCAGAAAGATTTGCTGCCATTTGAGCAAGAAAGAACTTTGTTTTTAATACGATTGTCGAAGGAGTCTTTGGCTTCAGAAATTGTTTGATTGTAGTAGTTTCTTGCTTCAATGCTGGCCTGTCGGTTTTCTGGACTAGGATCCTGTAGAAACTTCTTGTGAGCCTGAACTTTTAAAATCCTAGCTTTATTACAAGATTTGGAAAACCAGGGTTTGTTATTGGATTGTTTGGGGTTCTTGATGGTGTGTGGAATATAGGTTTCAATGCCCAATTGAATTGATTCCGTCAGTTGATTGCAAATTTGAGAAGGATCACCAGAAGAGAAGCAGATGGAATTCCAGGGGTAAGTGGCGAAGAAGTCCCTCAGGCCATCCCAGTCGGCTGAGTTGTAGTGCCATACGGTGCGTGGTGGCATGTATTCATTTACCTCGGGATGTCCAGGGTAAGATATAGTAACTAAGCCATGATCTGAGCGACCTAGGGGAGCTGTGACAGATGTTTGATAGAGTTCGGGGTTGGTAGTAAGAAAGAGATCAAGGGGATTTGAACTATGATTTGGGACTCTAGGAAAGTAGGTGGGTTCCATAATAAGGTTGGTAAGAGAGTTAATGACTGCGAAGATTTCGGCTGCTCTGCCTTGGGGGTCAGTTTTTGAAGAGCCCAGCCAATCCTTATTATGGACATTGAAGTCGCCAAGCACGATTATTTCAGCCGATGGAAACTGAGAAATTATGCTATCGATCTTTGTTGAAAGAAAGTCAAAGAATTCGGCATGGGAATTATTGGATGGGGACCGGTACAAACAGCAGATAAATTTAGTTGAAGACCTAAGGGAAAGTTTGAGCCAAAGGATATCGGGCCTACCCGATTCAAGATTGGAAACTCGAGCACAAGCCAGATCGTTGCGGACGTAAGCACATACACCACCATGTGGGCGAAAAGACGAAATAAGTTCGTAGCCTGGAAAGAGAAGGTGGCTGGTTGAAGATCTAGAACTTATTTGTGTTTCCGTTAGAAACAGTATGTGGGGCTTAGATGACTGAAGGTGATGGTGAACGGAGTTTATATTGGTGTTAAGCCCACATATGTTATATTTTATAAAGTACTATTGTTATTGATTTATTTTTAATTCCCTAAAGAGATTTTATTTTATTGCTCTATTTTCTTAGAGGAACTGATTATACTATGCTTTAATATTTATATCGTCCCTAAAATATTTTTACATTCTTAATTTGCGACAACAAGGCCGCCCTACCAAGACAAGTACTCAAATAATGTTTACTGATTGGTTGCCGCTGGAATGAGCCTCCAAAGAGGTGGAGCCTCGCATCAACATAGACGGGGAATGGTTTGAAATTTATTGTACTCACCCCTCACCCGGGTTTTTAAATTATTGTTTCTTATTAACAGTTTTTAGTATTATGGTTTTGTGTAAGTATTATCACGTAAAAATTTAATTCAGTATTTTGGTTTTGTATCGCATTTAAAAATAATTAACCTAAGTATGTATGTAAATAAATAATAAATTAAATAAATAAATCCGTTCTCCTTTCAAGCTTAAAGGTGGTTGTCACGCTCATGCAATTTGCGCAAATTGACTTGTGCATAACAATTTGTGCAAATTAATTGGAGCATGTAAACGAAAATCGTTTACTTGTGCAAGTAAAAAAGTTTGGCTTGTCTAAAATTTGGATGGTCTGTTAATTGGCATGCGATTGGTGCAAATGCATGAATGGGTAAACGACATACAATTTTAAGACATGCGTAGTCAGTAAATAAAAGTTGTATTGGCGTGAATGTGGCTTTAATTTATCGTTTTCTGTTTGATGGGTCTTAAATATTATTTGTTATTTTTTGTGGTAATAATAATATCAGTGAAAGAAAAAGAGTTTCTTTTGGAATTTATTAAGCTCTATTCTATTATTAAATGAATATGAAAGTAAGTAGTTCTTTTTCAAACCATTTTTTTTAAATATTCTAGTTTATATCTTTCACTGCTTTTAATTTTTTAATTAAACAAATACCAGCCCATGCTTACAATTCGTCGTCGTACTCTATCGTTTACTGATAATCTTAACAAATTTGTGCAAATAGACTTGACTGTAAAAACAAATGTAATAGTTTAGTCTAATTTGCACAAATCAACTTGCGCAAATTGCATGAGCGTGAAAACCCACCTTTACGTAGACATTTCTTGTTGAAAAGATGAAGAACGTCGAAAGTGACAATTTTCGGAAGGAAAAAAATTTCGTTAGTACATTCGGACTCATTATCTTTATTTATAAATATTTACACAACGTTTCGGGCAGTCCTATCTCTGTCTGTTTTTAAGTGTAAACTGTAAAACGGAAAGAGATAGGACTACCCAAAACGTGGTTTAAATAGTTATAAATAAAGACAGTTGAAGTCTTAAATAAATTTAGTGTCACTGATGCTATTAATTATATTACTGAGAAGCTATTTTCATTACAATTAAAAATATTTAGATCTTGGCAATTTTCACCACATTTTTTAAAATAAGTTATTGCTTACATATTTTTTATCATATTTAAACTGTTTAGCAATCATTTATTCGCACTCCTCTGATTAGACTCGATAATGCACAATTCTTATTTTCCTGCCTCCTTGCGCCGTCTGGCTCGTTTCAGTGGGCGAACTTGGTGGTTTCCATTTGAATTAATAAAGTCTGTCAAACTGTTGAAAGTCAATTTCTGTGGCACTTTCGGTAAAACCGGAACTTGTATTTTTACGGTGAAAGGATATAAAGTTTTTTAAATATGTGTAAAAAATCGCATTAGCCCTTTTCCAAAATGTAAATAAACGTGTCGCTAATTTATTGTTTAAAAAAATGATAACGCTTTATTGCATTAAAAAAGAACCTTAATTTTTTTACACACACACACACACACACACTTAATAATTTTAACCACCAATTTTGTTATATTTTTTAAAGTTAAAAATAAAAAATAAATTACAGCTGAATTTATAAAATGAGAGAAAAATGTAGTCATATACAGTGTGTTCACTATTGGACTTAACTTTATAAGGGTAAACGATTTTTTGTGATATATTTGGAACCTTTTAGATATATCGTAAAAAAAACTTAAACATACCCTAAATAAGGACCACTATACTGTTTCTGTACTTTTATGTAAATAAAAAAAATACAAAGTACAAAATGTTAGGATTGTTTTTTTCTTTTAATTAAGAAATACACCATCATAGTTGTAGCAGCTCAATGGCCACATCTTTGTTTACATATTGTATCTGATATAAAACAGTTTTTAACAGGTAGACAGAGAGGTAAAAGTCGATACTTATTCAGATTTTAGACTTTTAGCAACATCTGGCTAGCACTTTAATACTGTATTGAATTACAAAATGGCAAGTTAAGAAGATTTTATCACTTACCGTCTGATATTTTTGGTCGTTGGAAGCTACCAGGATCTCCGCTTGGTCCTATTCCAAGTGGCTTACTTGGATATGGCACTGAAGCTGATATTTTTGTGGGTGGCAATTTTTTATTTAAGAAAACGGACTGTTGTTTTAGTTTCTCCTGAAGTTTAATTGCCTGGTTTAATTGTTCTTGTAGTAAAATATTTTCTTCTCGTATTCGTAATCGTTCCTTTTCAAGTCTAGCTTTAATCTGTGAATTAAATAAAAACAAAACGTTATTCAGTACGTACAGCATAAGTAGTTTTTTAAAAACTTTATTTTAACATTAAATAATATACCAGATACCAGAAATACCAGATGAAAAGATGTTTTCGATCCGCTATTTTTTATATATTTTTTTTTTGAATATTTTAAAAATTTAAACTAATATTAAAAGTACAAGGGAATTTTTAACTTATACGCCTAAACTCAAAAAATTATTGCCAAGGACAAAGAATAAATATTAACAAAAAAAGAAAACATATATTAAATATAGGGACAATTAATAAACGATACACTATTTTTTGTTTTATATTAGTATATTTCCTAACTAGTGCTGAAAGTGCCACTTTTCCGCACGCGACTGCAGTTGACCGAACGGCGCTTACCCGAGTTCGGTCAAACAGTCAAATGCGGAAAAGGCACTTTCGGCACGTGTTAGAAACGCTATTTTTTCTGCGAGCATAAGAAAAAAATTAAAACTAAAATTGTATTTTTTTTTAATTTTAACACAATGATTTCTCATATCCTACCATACCAAAGAAAAATTTCCTCTTAAATATGAAGTACATGAAAATCCTTCATTGCGACTGACTAATATTTGGTTTAAAATTTTGTACTTTTCCGCACTAGTGCGGAAAAGTGACACCT